>NW_019060169.1:243755-258396 GCF_000696155.1 Zootermopsis nevadensis | reverse complement strand
GGTTAAGTTAATGAGTTAGGTTAGGTTAGTTAAGGTTAGGTTAAGTAAAGTTAGTTTAGGTTAGATTAGATTAGGTTAGGTTAGGTTGAGTTAGGTTAGGTTAGTTAAGGTTAGGTTAAGTAAAGTTAGTTTAGGTTAGATTAGATTAGGTTAGGTTAGGTTGAGTTAGGTTAGGTTAGTTTAGGTTATGTTAGGATACGTTAGTTCTGGACCAGGATTCATCAGTTTTTTATATTACTCTCGTTATACATTTTTGTATCACCTTGTCGATTACTAAGGTCGATTCTAAGCGCTGTAAGAGGTTAGATTATAATGTTTATTCGTATTGACGTCACTCTCACTTTTGGAAGTGAACGTGTTTTTGCCAACTGGGCCCTCACGGCCATTAAAACTGCTGTAAATGAAATTCAAGTTCACCACGTCTTAGTGGTGATGCAGTTAGATCTATTATGGAACAAACATACTCTCTTTCTCAGATTTTAATTTTAATTTTTTTTAGAGTCTCCTAAAATCACATTTATTTTAATTAAATAATTATGAAATGCAATTGAAGAACTGATATGATAATATTTTGTATTATAATATCTTTAAAGATATAACCTTTATTTAGCTCTGCTTAAAATATTTTGAAGCGAGCAAAATGGAAACCGAATACGTATCTAAAAACGGTCTCACTCTTTAAATAAATTTTAATCAGTTATTCTCTTGATGATGGCTGTATCCTGGGTTGTAGCGTCGTGCGGTCTGGTAAAAGATTACCGTTTCAGAGGACATCAGTACACTGATGATAAAGGCAGCAAGGACCTCTGAAATGTTGGTAATCTTCTATCACGCTACGCGGCTTTGCAATTCAGAAGACAATGGCTGTTTCGTACTCACCGCCTAGAGAATTGTAATTAATATATTTTCTGAATTGAGCGTTTCATTCAACTTCTAGATGTTGTGTTATTCCGGTCTGCGATTAGAACTTAAGTACACACTGCTCGCTTAAAAGATCAAATTTATAATCTATTTACTTTGTTCTATTATATTTCGTAACAATTCTTATTAGGATTGTTATAAACCTTACGCACTGAAATTTAATATTTTCCTCTTGAGGGTAACTGGGGATGCTAACATCGGTTGTTGTTGATTTTCTAAAAAAAATTATTCAAAATAGAGCTGCTATGAACTACATGTTAAGCGAAGAATATTACCATTATCCGTAAATTAAAAAAGTTAAGAAATGGAAGATATCGAATCCTATCTTCTCAAACTTAATACGACCAAAGAGCTCTTCAGACCCAGGCAGACATACAAATTGGGCTACATTTATTTACATGGGAAAGCAAATCAGAAAAGAAAAAAGAAAAACAGAACGTCTACTATGTATAGACACTTACAACAACAGACATCATTAAAAGTGTAATATACCGGATACGTTCTCAAGACTGCCATAAACATTATATAGGAGAATTGATCAAAAATATCAAAACTAAGTTTTACGAACATATGAGGGTTATAGAAACTAATGAATTTTCCACAGAATTTTTCCAACATTTTGTTCAATATCGGCACTCACATGGCACCTCGGAAGATACAATTAAAATTTTCGAAGAGGCCAGAATTAACACACTAGAAAAATTCCACATAAACAATAACTTTAAAAATGCATTCATTTAAACGAAGCAACAAGCCCGTTTTTTAACATCTTCATCAACTACAATAATACCTAAAGACCAGTTTTCTCCATCCAACCCTCAACATCAGCCAAGCCACTTCAGTTTAGCTGCAGACTTTAACTGGTTACCACACGTACATAGTTTAATCTACTAAAATAGGTAAGCTGCTTCAGACACTCCATTGCGCCTTCAAATCAACAACAAAAAATGTGTATACAAATTAGCAGTCATAGTTTTGAACACTTAAAGGGAACCACCGGAAGATGACAATCTCTGGTCGAAACATGTAGCAGATTCTCAATAAAAATTAAAACTATAATCATAAATCGTCGTGTACTAGACGGACTCTCAACACAAAACAGGATTCATGCCTTAAAAAATATATTTCCTGTCTTCTAAATGGTGGTTAATGCATATTTCTTATTGAAATGTTAACAGCTTCTTAAAATCTTAATTGGTTCTCAAAATCGAGGTTTTACTGTTTTTGACATCTTTCGACTCTCCGTTTTGGGGTCAGGGGCCCTTGTGCAACATTTCAGTTTCCACGTCTCCTATAATTAGGTTCCTACCACAACATCGTCGCTGAAACCACGTAAAATCGTACTCTGTTGTGTCCAGGCGACCGGAGGCAACTTGGAGTTCCGTGTTGTGGAGGTGGTTGGCTCCCGGCTGTCGGGGGCCCAGTTCGGCTCCGCTGTGGCTGGTCTAGATGACATCAATAATGACGGCTACAACGGTAATCAGTTCTAAGCAGTATGATAGTTTGTTCAATGGTTTACGTACGAACTCCTGTTACATAACCTCATTTACTTAGCTCTGAGAGCATTTGGCCGTATGTGCTAAGGATTTGAACCCGTGATCTCTTATGTAATTCCAGAGTACAAAGGTTAAAAAAGTATGTGACATTGTTCGTTTTATAACCAAAATATGAGCTCCGATATTCTAGCCAATAAGATGCTTAGGTATAACCTCATATAATATATCACAAATACAACGCAAAGAATTATTGGGGAAATGATGTGTGTACAGTTTTGGTTAAAAAGTCTGAAGAGAAGAGAGGATAATATTAAAATGTATTTTAGGGTTATGGGGTTGGTTCATGATTGGAATCATCTGGCCTCAGTTAGGGATATATGTAGTTTCTTGTGAACACGGTAATGAATCTGGTTCCATAAAATACGGCGAGGGTCTATTGACTAGCTGAACGCACTCCTAGCTTGTCAGCAACAACTCTGCTCCATCGAGTTATTTGAAACAAAGTCTCTTGGTTTCCTAATAATCATTTATTTAGTATAATATTAGAGGCCGAGAGAGAAGGACTGATTTTGGTCGTATGAGATGGACTCGTCCAAAGCACGCGCTTGAGGGGTGTCAGCTTCAGTTGTTTAGTTCAGTGCGTCACCGCAGCTGAGTCTGTGCGACCCCCCACTACTACCGAACTCCCCTCTCTCGGCTTATACATCGCCACGACTACTCGCGCGACGTATACATTACTTATATTTACATTACTTTACTGATTATAAAATTAAATTAATGATAGGCTAATAAACAAAATTAATCACTTACTTGTAATTCAGTAATGTTTCTAGTCTTCGATACATCTTTTGAACTTTATTTGTTCTATAGATGAAAGTATTCTGGCATATTGAATCATCTAGCCTGGTAGTAGTTTACATAAGCGATGTTTATTGCTTCTGAAACGTCAGTTTAACTCCTGCGAAACTACATGGTTCAATATTCCAGAAGGCGGCCAGTTTTTACATCAAATATAATTGCCAAATTGAGATTCTGAAATCTTACTTCTATTTGCATAACTTTCTAAGTAAATATCCCGATGAAATACAGCCCTTATTTATAAGCTAACAGCCACTCAGCTGGTTAAGTATCTGAAATTTAATTACAGCGTTTACACCAGCCAGTAATTAATTTTTGCATCAGCCAGATGCATCCAGTTTACGTCACACCTCATTTTTCTAAGATTCATTTTAATATTATTCCATTTATATTTATGTCTCGAAAGTTTTGTTCTGTTCTATGCATGTTAAAGATTAGTTTTCTTACTAAATGTATAAATTCTCTTCTCATTTACTTTTAGGCTTCCAGTTTTCTTGCAAATTTGTCGGGAATTGATACATTTTTTTTAGAGATTAAGTAATCATGACTCAGAATTTTCGTCTTACCGCCTTAAAATAGCGGAAATTATGTTCATCACGTGATGTAAGAGTTACTGTGCTATTTTTAAAATTAATTTAAGAATCGTACGAATACTCCATATAATTTTGCAGACTTTGTTGTTGGAGCACCACACGAAGACGAAGGAAGGGGTGTGATATACATATTTCATGGTAGACAAGACACCCAAAGATGGGAATTTTCACAGCGGATCGTTGGTAAAGAGGTTCATACTGATATTCTGGGATTTGGAATTAGCTTCTCAAAGAGTTTAGACATTGATGGAAACAATTATTCAGGTAATTAAAATGTGAAAAGTTAAAATTTTCCCTGGATACATTAATTTATTCCTATAACCAAAGTAAATGTCGTGGCATATTCCAAGGTACTAATAATTATCACTTCCAAGAACACGAAAACTACAAAATAACTAAAGATATCTGTTCTGATCTGCATTGATTTTTCATGGTTCTTAAAAATATATATAACGTTTTTAAAGATGTCACGTGATAAATTCTAAAAGTCAGTCGAAAGTTCGAAATTGGGATTATGGGGAACATCATAACGCACAACCATGATCACAACATACAAATGTCTGGTTTTTGTTACTGATGAAGGCAGTTACGGTATAATAATTATTAGAACTTAAAATGTTTCTTAACTGAATTATTTCAACGTAGTTTATATGGGGTTTAACTGTTAGATCCACTTTTGTGTTGAACGTTAAATTGACAGTCCGTGTTCGCAAAGATTTTTATGACAGTTTCAATGTTCATTAAAAATCCACTATATATTTCCACCTTAATTCGTAATTTTCAGTTGTTATTTTTAAGTAATCTAAACTAACTGATAATTCATATATATTTTCTGTTGTTGACTTAAGCAGCTTACGAATTTAGTAGACTGGACTGTGTAGGTGTGATAACCATTTAAAAGCTGTTGTTGAATAAAAGGTAATAAGACTTCGAGATTATTATTAATACCGAGTAGGTTAGGATGTGGAAAAGAACAGTGGTGCCCTATCACGGCATTTACTTTAGATATTGATATAAGATTAGGTAATTATTCAATTCAATTAATTTATTTACGTGTTTGCCAACAGCAAGAAGCCAATAACAGGCAAACACTGATAATATATACAATAATAATGAAATAATAATGAAAAATAGTACACAAACAGATTAACTAAACTTATACATGTACAGTATTAAATATAACAAGTACAGGCAATCCCAAAATAGAAACAATATTAACACAAAGCAAAATAAATGAATAAATATAAATAAAAACAAATAATCCACCTAGGGAACACTAATAAATGATGACAACATATAATTATATATATTTGTGACAGATTTTGCAGTTGGAGCATACAAATCAGGACACGCCATAGTGTTGAAGTCTCGTCCAGTAATTACGTATACAGCAACATTAAGTCCAAACGTCTTTAGCATTGATTTCGATGCTACCAGCTTTAACGTCACTGCTTGTGTAACTTACAGAGGCAAGCACGTGCCATCAACTGTCCGTAAGTTAGTTTTCATTACTTGTTATTCTTAAACGCAGACTTAGAATAGTTTGCAGTTACATTGAAATAAAAGTGAGGTTATGTTACTTTATGTTTTGTTTCTAGAAAGTGTTACTAACACGAATTTTTAGAAAGGATGTGGTAAAAAGATTTTTATGTTTAAAATTAAGTAATTACAAATTTATATCTCGGTTATTAATGTAACTGAAGAAAACACAGTTCAGATTTTCGGTTTTTTTTTGTTTTTGGAATCGCCATTATTATAAAGACTCTGATTCCGAACATCTTCGTACCCAATGCACACCCGAAGATATTTCCCCTGAAACTAAGACGGGAAGAACGTGAATCTACTGGGTACTGAATTCTATCAACCGGAGAGGTTTGAGAATTATCTTCAGACGCTTTTGAGTTTAAAAAAACTAATCAAAGGCTGTTATTATAAATACAACATAGCGCCTATTGTACGTGGTAATTGGGAAAAGTAGGTCCCCGAATAATCAAAAAAACACGGTAGAACCAAATTATATTTTATTACAATTCAATTAATTATCATCCATGTAAGTAAAATAAGAAGTTGTACATATTTTCCCATATAAACACACGTATTAACGTTTTAAAACATGTATAGAAACGTTACGTTTAATCCATGAGTTGAGATGAACTCGATTAGTCAGTGTTGCAAGTAATTAAGAAAATTGTAATTATATATATTAGAGATAATCTAAGGCCACGGATAATTCCCCGGATAATCGTCGCTTACTGTACACATTTCCACTGGATATCTAAAAACAGAAAATCTAATACTAGCTTATAGATATATCCCAGAATATTAAGGTACGATGGCGTAGCGGTTAGAACGCTGGCCTTGTAATCCTGGGGTCTCGGGTTCGATTCCCGGCGGTGCCCGAATTTATAACTTGTGTTGGGCAAGGCCGTGGTCTAGGCAACACGGAGTTTTCCTCCGGGGGCTTCCCCGGTTTCTCCGTGGCATCCCAACAATTACTCCATTCACACACAGAAGAAGGCAATGGCAAACCACTTCTGGATCATCTGCCAAGAACGTATATGAACAGGTCCCAGTCCGAGAAAAGGATGGGAGGATCCTGTTCATATGGACCTGTCGTCAGACAGAACACTACAAATAAAAATTAAGGTATCGTGTATATTAAGTAACAAAATAACAGACAAAAAAACTATTGCCAGTTTAAAGTTATAAAATGAGTGGACGACAGGATGTTCTATACGTCTGTGAGGATGAGATTGTCATTAATTTAGGGTCAGCCTTATAACATGCAAAATATCGCTTACAGTTGGTTTAAATTAATTAATAACCGTGGATTGATACAAATGTTCGCTTCAACGACAGACACACAATCGTTACGATACTACAAGTTCGTATTTTCTGCATTTGTTTATGGAAAGCAGACGAAAGCAAAAGACGATTTGTTTTGGTAACTATACTGGTCTTCAGGTTAGCGTTTTATTTAACAACGCTCTCACTAACTTAGACGAGGCTTACAGTACAAAATATTGAATGAATACGTGGCTAATAAATAATGAACTATAAGGAATGTGGGAGGAGTTTGTCATAGACTAATTTAAAGTACTGTCCAGGAATTTTCTCTGGAGGGAATGGGGAAAATCACGAAAATCAATTCAGAATATGATTTGTGTTGACCACTGGTTTGCAATTTCTGGTTTATTACCCTGAAGATGAAGGTGTAATACTTTGTTTCAAAAACCTGATAACCGTCTGCAGGACGTAACACAAAAAGACCGCAACGAAATTTTCCAGAGTTAAATAAAGAAACCTTCAGGTAACACGTTCAGTTCTGTAATGTGCAACGTGAGAATGTTTTATTGGTGATTTGCGAGGCAGAGCTATAGATTCAATGCACACTTTCGCTTTACAGAAACGCGAGTTATCTTAACACTGGACAAAAATTACCAGAGGGTAACACCAAGGACTTTCACAGACGTGTTAACAGTTACAAAGAACGAAACCCAATGTATGGAGCACAGCGTGCGAATCGAGGTAAGTGTGATTCCTATTGCTGACTTTCCTTTATCTTCACAGGCTTTCCTTCGTCTTCGACAGTTTTCCTTTATCTTCGGGTTTTCCTTTGTCTTCGACGGTTTTCCTTTATCTTCGGGTTTTCCTTTGTCTTCGACGGTTTTCCTTTATCTTCGGGTTTTCCTTTGTCTTAGACGGTTTTCCTTTATCTTCGGGTTTTCCTTTGTCTTCGACGGTTTTCCTTTATCTTCGGGTTTTCCTTTGTCTTCGACGGTTTTCCTTTATCTTCGGGTTTTCCTTTGTCTTCGACGGTTTTCCTTTATCTTCGGGTTTTCCTTTGTCTTCGACGGTTTTCCTTTATCTTCGGGTTTTCCTTTGTCTTAGACGGTTTTCCTTTATCTTCGGGTTTTCCTTTGTCTTAGACGGTTTTCCTTTATCTTCGGGTTTTCCTTTGTCTTAGACGGTTTTCCTTTATCTTCGGGTTTTCCTTTGTCTTAGACGGTTTTCCTTTATCTTCGGGTTTTCCTTTGTCTTAGACGGTTTTCCTTTATCTTCGGGTTTTCCTTTGTCTTAGACGGTTTTCCTTTATCTTCGGGTTTTCCTTTGTCTTAGACGGTTTTCCTTTATCTTCGGGTTTTCCTTTGTCTTAGACGGTTTTCCTTTATCTTCGGGTTTTCCTTTGTCTTAGACGGTTTTCCTTTATCTTCGGGTTTTCCTTTGTCTTAGACGGTTTTCCTTTATCTTCGGGTTTTCCTTTGTCTTAGACGGTTTTCCTTTATCTTCGGGTTTTCCTTTGTCTTAGACGGTTTTCCTTTATCTTCGGGTTTTCCTTTGTCTTAGACGGTTTTCCTTTATCTTCGGGTTTTCCTTTGTCTTAGACGGTTTTCCTTTATCTTCGGGTTTTCCTTTGTCTTCGAAGGTTTTCCTTTTTCTTCGGGTTTTATTTTTATTTTTTGGTTCTAAAATGTGGCGATTGAAAAGCTGGTTTTTGAAATTACAATGTTACGTGATTTTAAATGGTGGAATGCTTCGAATCAAGTACATAACCTAACATTCAGGATGGTCACACGAGGACTAAAAAACATCAACTGTAGAATAGGTAAAAATGTAATAATGAAGTTGGTTTGTAAGATTTTGTTGTCTTTTTAACCACGCTGCTAGTAGCTTTGACAAAATACCGATGTATTTTTGTGGAGGATCTGAGGAAAACTATAAAGAACCTCAGTTATATATAGGCCTATGCATGTTTATGAATACGTCGTTACCACTGGCATATAAAGGGTTCAAAGACGCTGGTGGTCACTTTAAATTTTACGTCATGGACATTGTGAAATCCAACTCATATATTTAATATTTCCACAGAACTCTCTTCATGATTTCTCGAAACCTATCAACCTGATGATGAAATATTTACTGGATGACAGCTCGATTGGTGAGTATTTATACCAGCGTAGGGCCATAACTCATGCGGTTAATTCATGTTTTGATATGACACGCATAATTAAAGGCAAATATTCAGCCATTTATAGTCGCCATGCATTGGAGATTATAAGACGAATGGCGGAAAATGACAGCGGTTCTAAATTTTGGCGCCAGATGGAGGTAAGCGGTCACGTGCTCGGTACGTTCACCGTTGATACCTACGCAGAGGAACAGAGGGCTCCACAGTCGAATAGACAAGTCCTATCCTTACATTATTAATCAGCTCTGTAGAACAAAGTGTAATCGAAAATATAAATTTTATTTTCATGCAGTGATAT
Source organism: Zootermopsis nevadensis (assembly GCF_000696155.1). Next base: position 249,261 of record NW_019060169.1, on the reverse strand, counting down.
TTATAATATCGAACGGAACTAATGGTTGTTAGCTGTTCATTTCGTTTATCTTTTAAATTAGTGTATTTGTATACTGGGCAGGGTTAATGAAAAAATTTTGATTAAAGGGTCAGGACATCAAGAAATTCTCTGATATTATGGCTCTATCTTATGTAGGTTAATAATTTAATGTCATTCTGCAAGTTTTTAATTCGTTGTCAGCGGAAAAATTTATCAGATATAAGGATTCAAAAACTTAGTATCTTTCTGTAATTTCGTCCACATATTTCTCGTTGTCCTGCTTACTTACTTAGGATACTTAGACGACGCGTTGAGCATCTGCGGGTCCCAACTTTTCGTTGGCTTTGATCTATTAGACAGTTGTTAGGACTCCTTAGACGAGTGATCAGCCCGTCGCAAGGCCTCTATCTGTACACAGAGACACGCGGACAAATATCCACGCCTTGAGTGGGATTCGAACCCACGGTCCCAGCGGCACAAGGCCCACGCCTCAGACCACTCGGCCACTGTAACGACTTTTCGTTGTCTTATTTCTTATAAAACGTCCTGTTTCAAAATCAGTGTTTGTTAAGCTTGTTTATAACACTGCAATAGGACAGGATAAACCATGTCGGGCAACGCTAGAACATTAATTACGTTAGGTAATATTTGTCTAAAGAGGAAGAAGAATAATTATTGTCTTAAATTGGCGAAGTATTATTTTAAGTTAACTGAAATTAAGTATATATTAAATCTTGTCCATCTAATCACAATAATTCTTATTAATATTAAAATATTACAATAATTAACATTTAAAATATTTAAAATATTAAATGATGTTCTTTATCGAAATATTCAATTTACATTAGACCATCATTTTTCATGTTTCACGACATGTTTCAGTTCCTAAAAGAACCATCCTCAGGTGTATATAATTATATAAAGCTTCAAAACGATAAATAATTCAGCATTTGCTAGGTTCCTTCCTCTAGGAACAAAAATGGCGGCTGTTTTAAAGACCCAGAGTTCAGATTCTATCACTTTGCTGATAAATGTATCTTAGCGACATATATTTTACATATACGATAATGAAAACGACGACTAGATTTTTTTATGTTTACAGCGGATTGTTTTAGGAAAAGATTAAACGAAACTTTTCTCATAAAATGACAGTAAAGTGTCGATTAAGGGTTTATTTGTTGTTGAGTTGTGGTTAGAAGTTTCTTTCAAATTTTCTACGCTTGTAAATTGATTTTCTTTTGTGTACTGATTCCACTCCTGCATTCCACATCACGATAAAACACTGTAAACAAATGTTTTCCTTTATTTCAAATGTCTTTCTACAGGTGATAATTTCTGCAAGTTCTGTCCAATGGTAGATCCCAAGAAACCATCTTCTGTAATCTCGGCGTTACCATATGCCACCGGCTGCCGTTCCAACATCACTTGCAAGCCAGACCTCAAAATCACAGCAAACTTCATCAACCATTTTGGGTGGTCACTGCCGTGAGTAAGAAGATGGCCGCTTCTGAGATGTACCGCCGTCTAGTCTAACTACACGGCGCTACAAACCAGAAGACAGCCATATTTGTTACAATAATGCCAAATCCTTCAGCTTTAGATATTACAGGTTTTCGCACTGATGCAGAAGCATTGTTCATGACCTCGACAACTTCCTTTAATCAATTTCTGTCCTCTGTGCGAACTAAATTTCGTTCCTTAAATACTAACACAGTTTACGAAGTTTGGGCTTCTGAGGTAACCGTTGATATATGCGATGTTTAAGGAGTTGAATTAACTCTCATTTTTGCGTGATTGGTTGTTATTGTACTGATAAATCATTTTTAGGTGCGTTACAGCGATGCTGAGCACCTATTATTATTCTTAAAATAAAAAACATAGGCATATAATGTCCAAAAATAAAATCATATTCCCTGTGTACAGATACAAAGAAAATATTTAAAAATATATATGAAACTCCTCGTATGTAAGTGTCTAGAAAAAATCAAATAAAATCACGAAATTAAATCTACGTGACGTGGTTTGTTATTCAGCTCAACGTCTGACTAAGTCTAACTAATAAACTGAATTGGTTTGGAAGCTATTAATCACTCACTTGGCCAATAAATTCTCAGCGTTTGATTAAACCAGAAGTTAAATTACTATGTTTACAACAGCCAATCACCGGTCTTTATGCCAAGGCAGATGGGTCGAATCCAAATTCCAAACCCGATTTTATTAAGATCCGTTTTAATATCATCTTCCCACCTACGCCTAGGTTTTTCGAATTGTTTCTTCCAAAAGACTTGCAAACCAAAATGTTGTGCACATTTTTCATGTACCCATACGCGCTACATGTCCTACCAATCTCATTTACCTTGATTTGATAGTTCTTGTAATATTTATTTACGAATTTAAATTTAAATTACGCCTTTAACGTACGTTCCTCACTTCATATAACAGACCAAGTCCTATGCCAATACAAAACTATACGTTTTAACGTAGTATTAATACATCTTAATATTTAAATTTTCAGTTATCAGTTAGAGACACAAGTAACCCTGAACTGGATGGTAGCAAATATTTCCTGAATTACATCTGCTCTTAATTTTTAATGAAATTTTGATATTTATTGCCACTCTGATATATTTTAACTTGTCACATTTTCGTAAAAGTTTTACTCATATTAATATAATAATTTTTTCCTGTAACCTAAATTAATGAAAACAAAGTAAGCCTAAAATATGTCTCAAGAAATCAATAAAACATGAGTACATTTCATTTATATAATACAGGCATACCTCGGAGATATTGCGGTTTAGGTTCCAGACCACCGCAATAAAGCGAGTCACACGAATGTTTTGGTTTCCCAGTGCATATAAAAGTTATGTTTACGCTATAATGTAGTCTGTTAAGTGTGAAATAGCATTATGTCTAAAAAACAATGCGAGAATTACCGAAATGTGACGGAGAGACACGAAGTGAGCTCATGCTGTTGGAAAAATGACGTCGATAGACTTGCTCGACGCAGGGTTGCCACAACCCTTCAATTTGTAAAAAAAAAACAAAAACAAAACGCAATATCTGCGAAGCGAAATAAAACGAGGTATGCCTCTACGATGTTTGTTGTCTTACAAGATTGAACCCTAGAAATAAAAATTTACTGTGTGTGATCCAGGACTCCGCTGATATTCGGGTCTCAACCTTCTGTGACCATGAGGGTGTCAGTAGAAAACAATATGGAGCCAGCCTTCCTCGCCTATGCACAAATTTCTCTGCCATTTCCCTGTTCTCTTGTCCGTGTTCCAAATTCGTGTGAGACACTCAATGATAAAACTACGCCTGAATCTACGAATCAGCTGAAATGTCTAATGGGGAATCCTCTAGCTGAAGGAAAGAAGGTAAGCAGATATTGTCTTTTGCTGTCTGTCGCTCGCTCGATCGATAATTGTATCAGGCGTCTGTGTCCTACGTGAACGATTAAATGCGAGCGGTGCGAGTTGCGTGGGTGAAGCGGAAATATCAAACTGGCTGTTTGTGTGGCGCTGTCCTATGTTACAGCGAAGCGAGATCAAATATTTTGATATTTTCGCGCAGATCGCTGCGCTGGCCAGTAAGGCGCATGCGCAGATAAGCTTTGACTGTGCAGTACAGGGAAGGCGCATGCGCAGGAAGACCGTGTGTTTCTCTCACCTAGGACACAACAAGCGATTCCTTTATGTCATATGACACCCCATGCTGCTTATGCAGCTCGCACTGCTCGCTTCTTATCGCTTACGTTACATGAGGTGGCGAGTAGCAACTCTTTCAACGCCATCAACTTTGCTCTGTAGATAAACATAAAGTTTGTAAGTCTTAAAAATGTTAAGTTATTCATCCTAAGAATAGTATTTGCAGTGTAACAGAAAAGTACGGTATAAAAAAATAAAATAACAAGCAGGGGATGCTTCGAGGCTTGGCAGCGGCGCTGGGATCGTTGTGTTCACTCCCAGGGGAACTACTTCGAGGGTGATGGATGAATTTAATACCTGAGATAAGTGTACGGGTTTTTACAGGCGCAGTCTGGAAACTTTCCGATCGCACCTCGTATGTCATTTGACACCCCATGCTGCTTATGCAGCTCGCACAGCTCGCTTCTTCTCGCTCACGTAGGACAAGAGGTGGCGAGTACCAACTCTTTCAACGCCATCAACTTTGCTCTGTAGATAAACATAAAGTTTGTAAGTCTTGAAAATGTTAAATTATTCATCCTAAGAATAGTATTTGCAGTGTAACAGAAAAGTACGGTATAAAAAAATAAAATAACAAGCAGGTCAATCCCCCCCCTCCGTATAAAAATAGACTCTCCCACACTCAGCCGTTGAGTCAAGGTTACACTTGTTACTAGGTCGCTTCTCACGCCAGCTGGTCTAAAGCTGTGCAGGTACGAGAATTGTGTGTTATCCAACGTTACTTCGCATCGAAATCATTTCTTATTGTTCAAGAAGAATTTATAAATGCATATCCTGACACGGAAGTACGGAGCAAGACGAAATTACACCGATAACATTTTAAAAAAAAAAATAGAAAGTGTTTGTGTATGGCAAGTACTCGTAGAGCGAGAAACCAGCTGAAATTACGCGATTATCGATTTCAAGCATCGTTCCAACTGTGATAAACTGGATGCGGGTAAAATAATTCATATAGCATATTTACCGAAACAAAAATTGTTTCGAACAAATACTGCACGGAAATAACTTGCATTTTACACCCCAAATAAACATTTAAGTGTTTATATTTGTTTAGAAATTATTAAACAAAAGGAGTTTTGTGCTGTCGCCATCTCGTAACTCGAGATATCTCGATCGATTAATAAAATATTGTAATCGATATACCTGTTAGTTTGCCTCACCTGTTTTTTTACGATCCAAAGGGGCCTTTAAAACTTAGGGTACACGAATTCAAAGCGAGACGATTTACTATTACCATTTTATAAATAAAAAAATGTGATTCTTTGGCTTTTTATACTGTTTTTGTATATTATTCTCTTTGAATTCCGTCAGTTTGTTCGATAAAATGTTTTGGAAATGGTGCCTTACTGTGTTTCCTGACTATATTACGGCAGTCGTCCATTATATATGCCTTTAAATGCGACGTATACATTTGCTTTGCTTTATGCAGAATACCATGGATTTGGAAGTAGATATACAAAAAGTAGAGAGCGGAACGGACATGATTGTGTTCAGTTTGATGGCGACGAGCGCTGGTACGGAAATGAACCCTAGCGACAACTTCAAGAACTTATCATTACAACTCACAACGCTGACGGACATCGGTTTAACAGGGCAAGTTAATTACATTATCTAATATTTTACCCAATTTAACTGAATTACAGATAGTATGAAATATTGTTTCGTTTAAACTAATGTTATTTTAACGACGCTGTTTCACCTGCAGAATACCCTGTCAGATTCTGGGTATCTCAAATGTATTATTTTTGTCCAGTTGAATTCTGAGACTGGATGGCATCTGTTTACCATTCATAAAC
>NW_019060169.1:216092-230153 GCF_000696155.1 Zootermopsis nevadensis | reverse complement strand
TGAATACTTGCAATTTTTTATTCGCCTCAGCGTTCAGTGTATACATAAACACCTTCCTAAGTGATGAAAACATTTTAAATAGTACTGAAGACGTATTCTTATACACGCCCTATAAATTTGGATGAAATGAATACTGTAATTCATATTGTAAAGTAGGCTGATACGAGGTTTCACTGTACACTTCTTATGTAGATTGTTTTTTGTATTACAGAGCCTAGCCTTTTGTCTGTAAATTATACGTTTAAATGAAAGCCTTCACGTTTTTGATCGTTCAATCTTAGTCATTCTCTCCTTTGACACAAAGCCTCTCCTCACTGACCGTGTAACCCGTTGATATGCTGGCGCGCATGCGCGAAGTTTATGTATGATCCTCTCATTCAGCACACACCTTCGCAAGTAAGCTTATAATTTCGCCTGTGTCAAATACGTAGCTACAGTTCGTCTAATTTAGATAGAACTCTGTTATGCGCATTACAGAATTAACTCATTCGATTTAGGACAATGTTACTTAAGTTTACTTTAATGTAATTTATTTTATAATTCAGTTTGGATTTCTTTTAAGATCGATGTATTCTGGGTTGTTGCACCGTGTAATCTGGTATAAGTTTACCGACGTTTCAGAGGTCCTTGCTGCCTCAATCCTACGTTCAATACACAGTTTGACAGAACGTAAACTGGACAGGATGGCACAAATATCTCTGACATTGAGATACCTGTGTTAGATACTGGTCAGAGCTCTGTCTTCTGCTTTGAATTTGGTTTTATCTTATTTTCTTCAATTTCCAGGCAAATTACTGAGATTTCAACTTGAAATTGAAGTATACAATAAAACGTGTAGATGAAACCGTACAAAACCAACGTGTCTGATCTAACACTAAATTAGCCCTGAATTTCATATTCTTGTAGCAAATATTTTGGCTAGAAGCTATCTTTATATCGGTCTTTAAATTCCGTTATCATATTCATGAAAGTCCGCTACTGGTCTACATATTCACATATTATTTCTTAAGATACATTTTAATATTATCCACCCATCTAAACCTGGGTTTATCGTACCTTTAGATTTAATTATTTAAATTTTGTACGTATTTCTTATTCCATGCGTGCTATATGCTCCGTCCATCTGAGCCTTCCTGATTTCATCAGCAGATTTTATGTTCAATCTAATCACAAAGGACGTGAAAAATCTTCAGAATAATTGGGCTAAGTGAGACTGAGGCCCTTAAGATATCGACATTGACCTTGTGTTACGTAAAAGAGTAAACTTGTAGGCAGATATCCATTTCAACGTTGAAGATGAAGGCGGTATGTTTATTCCAAACTATGATATCTACGTATGAGTCTATAATACGTTACAGCTCTAATAATAACATCTTCCATAGAATAATTGTTCTTTATGAAACGTATTTCTATATTGTTATATGTGTCATCAAATCAAAATTCTGTTTTAATGTTTAATAAATATATTAACAACTTAGCTAAGCACCGCGTTGTGTTGACGTATGAGGGAGGGTGGTATATATATTGTTCTTCCAAGAACTGAACCCCCGTACTCCAGCCATTTTCTTATTCTCTCTACTAAATGAACTGTCCTAAATTTTGATGTGAATATAATAAAATAGTTTTTTTTTGTTTTGTGAATCTTTTTAAAGTTTAATTTCTCTTAAGTGTTTTGTGATCCCAGATCCGTGCCACCAGAAATTAAATTATAAATACTATCCTGGATGCTTTACAGAGTCCCAAAATGTGACGGCTTATCAGTAAGTGTTGAAATAACCAAGTTCAATTCCCGGAAAGAACATCGACTGTCGCCTTCGTCATATCCCGATATGGGGTAACTTAACCAGAAGGTTCCATCTGGTGGCGAGATACAGAATCTTCATCCCACTTACACGCCCGTGACGTGATGATTAGGCAATGACTTGCTAAGTGAATTAGAAAAGGAATTTATACTATTTTGTGTTTTTTTTTTATGTATCCAGGGTTGAATCTAAGATATTAAAGTTCCTTATTATATAATTTAACTTTAATTTCATGGCTGTCTTCTGGGTCGTTGCGCTGTGTAGTCTGGTCGATGTTAACCGACGTTTCAGAGGTCATACTGCCTCCATCATCAGGGCGATGAGTATGAAGATTTCCGTCTTCTGGGTTATTGCGCTGTGTAGTCTGGTCGATGTTAACCGACGTTTCAGAGGTCATACTGCCTCCATCATCAGGGCGATGAGTATGAAGATTTCCGTCTTCTGGGTTATTGCGCTGTGTAGTCTGGTCGATGTTAACCGACGTTTCAGAGGTCATACTGCCTCCATCATCAGGGCGATGAGTATGAAGATTTCCGTCTTCTGGGTTATTGCGCTGTGTAGTCTGGTCGATGTTAACCGACGTTTCAGAGGTCATACTGCCTCCATCATCAGGGCGATGAGTATGAAGATTTCCGTCTTCTGGGTTATTGCGCTGTGTAGTCTGGTCGATGTTAACCGACGTTTCAGAGGTCATACTGCCTCCATCATCAGGGCGATGAGTATGAAGATTTCCGTCTTCTGGGTTATTGCGCTGTGTAGTCTGGTCGATGTTAACCGACGTTTCAGAGGTCATACTGCCTCCATCATCAGGGCGATGAGTATGAAGATTTCCGTCTTCTGGGTTATTGCGCTGTGTAGTCTGGTCGATGTTAACCGACGTTTCAGAGGTCATACTGCCTCCATCATCAGGGCGATGAGTATGAAGATTTCCGTCTTCTGGGTTATTGCGCTGTGTAGTCTGGTCGATGTTAACCGACGTTTCAGAGGTCATACTGCCTCCATCATCAGGGCGATGAGTATGAAGATTTCCGTCTTCTGGGTTATTGCGCTGTGTAGTCTGGTCGATGTTAACCGACGTTTCAGAGGTCATACTGCCTCCATCATCAGGGCGATGAGTATGAAGATTTCCGTCTTCTGGGTTATTGCGCTGTGTAGTCTGGTCGATGTTAACCGACGTTTCAGAGGTCATACTGCCTCCATCATCAGGGCGATGAGTATGAAGATTTCCGTCTTCTGGGTTATTGCGCTGTGTAGTCTGGTCGATGTTAACCGACGTTTCAGAGGTCATACTGCCTCCATCATCAGGGCGATGAGTATGAAGATTTCCGTCTTCTGGGTTATTGCGCTGTGTAGTCTGGTCGATGTTAACCGACGTTTCAGAGGTCATACTGCCTCCATCATCAGGGCGATGAGTATGAAGATTTCCGTCTTCTGGGTTATTGCGCTGTGTAGTCTGGTCGATGTTAACCGACGTTTCAGAGGTCATACTGCCTCCATCATCAGGGCGATGAGTATGAAGATTTCCGTCTTCTGGGTTATTGCGCTGTGTAGTCTGGTCGATGTTAACCGACGTTTCAGAGGTCATACTGCCTCCATCATCAGGGCGATGAGTATGAAGATTTCCGTCTTCTGGGTTATTGCGCTGTGTAGTCTGGTCGATGTTAACCGACGTTTCAGAGGTCATACTGCCTCCATCATCAGGGCGATGAGTATGAAGATTTCCGTCTTCTGGGTTATTGCGCTGTGTAGTCTGGTCGATGTTAACCGACGTTTCAGAGGTCATACTGCCTCCATCATCAGGGCGATGAGTATGAAGATTTCCGTCTTCTGGGTTATTGCGCTGTGTAGTCTGGTCGATGTTAACCGACGTTTCAGAGGTCATACTGCCTCCATCATCAGGGCGATGAGTATGAAGATTTCCGTCTTCTGGGTTATTGCGCTGTGTAGTCTGGTCGATGTTAACCGACGTTTCAGAGGTCATACTGCCTCCATCATCAGGGCGATGAGTATGAAGATTTCCGTCTTCTGGGTTATTGCGCTGTGTAGTCTGGTCGATGTTAACCGACGTTTCAGAGGTCCTTGCTGCCTCTATATATCCTCCTGTTGATGGAGGCAGCAAGGACCTTTGAAACGTCGGTAAACGTCTTCCAGACTACACGACATTTCAACCTACTCACCGCCTTGAAAAATTTACTTAACTTCAGTTTGGATGTGATACAACGTAACTAATGTGTGTCGTATGAAGATTCACAGTTTCTTAAGGCGTGTTTAACGCAAACTGGATTAGTGGAGCATCGTATGAAAGAAGGGTCTGGAATGAGGTCTTCAAGCTTGGCCTGAGACCTTTGTAATAATTGCATGGTGATGGCGGACATATCATTTTAAATGTGCCTGTCAGAATTGGAAGTGTCAGAAGGAGGAGATGAAAGAAATCAACTCTATTGTGTATGGCTTCACTGTTCGTGCCAAGACATGCCTGTAACAGATAAGTCTACACGTGACTTTTGTTTGAAATTCTGTCGTTAAAATACTTCACGATATCTCGAATGCCGGTTGTGTCACAGGTCTTAATGCCATACAGTGGTGAAAGTTGGAGGAGGATTATGCATGGACACGGTCAGTCAACTCTAGTAGACCGACACCCACCATCAGTGTTAAATTCTTCTGAAGAAATCGAACTACATTTCATTTATAGCAATGTAAGGGAACTAGTAACATTTTCCTCAGTCGTTTAAAAAGTTCCTTAATTATTATTGACAAAAGTAAACAAACTTCTTCCGTAACATTAACGAAATTTGGTTCCTTTGACGAAAATGATGAGAGTGTGGTTCACTAAAATTGTCTTTTTTATTTAGTGTTCTGTCTGATGACAGGTCCATATGAACAGGATCCTTCTATCCTTTTCTCGGACTGGGACCTGTTCATATACGTTCTTGGCAGATGATCCAGAAGTGGTTTGCCATTGCCTTCTTCTGTGTGTGAATGGAGTAATTGTTGGGATGCCACGGAGAAACCGGGGAAGCCCCCGGAGGAAAACTTCGTGATGCCTACGCCACGGCCTTGCCCAACACAAGTTATAAATTCGGGCACCGCCGGGAATCGAACCCGAGACCTCAGGATTACAAGGCTAGTGTTTTTAATGAAAAGTTAAATATTGAAGATACTGTTGATATTGGTCTTCTGAGTTGTAACGCTGTCTGCACTTGTAGGTGGACACTAACGTTTTAAAGGAACATACCGTCTCCATCTTCAGCCAACAAGTTCTCACGGCGTTACAACCCAGAAGACCAACACACAGCTTCAAGGTTAAGTGGTTTGAACTTTTAGGTTATGATACCGTGTAGTCTTGTATGTAGGTGGTTACCAGCGTTTCGAAAGAATGTGTTACTACCTTCTTCAGGGTATAAACTTAAGATTGCACGTCACTACCACTCAGAAGACCGCAGTACGTCGTATCACCGTGAAACTATCAAAACACAAATAGTGTTTGAATGTAAATATTATGTTTACACATGTGTTATTCTGGAAATTTAAAAAACATTAATGCATCGTGTCCAATTCATTATATATGCGTGGTATGAGAAAGTATATTTTAATGCGTACCGTATTATTATTTATTATTGTTATTTGGCGAGGCTGTTTCTGTGGGAATGGACCGGTAATGGGTCCTTGTCCATCTCTCAAGAGACACGTGGATGATTATGGAGCAATGGCGGAATGATATTGAGGGTTAAAGCCGACGGTTTCTGAACAAATTCTGTACCAGTACCATTTTGTCCATCACAAATCCAAGATGGACCCCAATTAGGTACAAACAAATGCGAGAAAGGATAATTATATAAAACGTTGAAACGATGTAATATTTCATACAATAGTGATGCCATTTTTAACTTTCCATGGTGCGTGTTGTGGTGAAGTACACTCTACCACAGTGGTATTCAAACTTTTTTTGTTCGCGTACCCCCAGATATAATTTCTCTTCAACTTTGTACCCCCAAAGTTGTTGGTGTATAATTCGAGTTATACATAGTACATATTCTACATCTAAAATAAATTAAATAAATTACATTACTGATTATTAAGTGTTTATCATAAAATAATATATATTTTTTTAAATTTCACGTACTCCCTAAGATGTCTTCGCGTACCCCCGGGGGTACGCGTACCCCAGGTTGAATACCACTGCTCTACAGTATTACAGTACAAACCACTTATTCGAATTCCTTAACATTGTTACTTTGTGACGGAAATGCGTATTGTAGCTGACATTGTTTTCAACGTACACGCCTCTTAAAACAACGAACATTTGCATTGTCGTATTCTGATTTCTAGGTGGTTATCGAAGTTTTAAAATTTTTCAACAACAGTTAACAAAGAACTGCAGAATAGAAGATGACTATCTTCTGGGTTGTTGCACCGCGTAGTCTGGTAGAAGTTTATCGGCTTTCAGAGGTCCTTGCTGCCTCCATCATCAGGGCAATCTTACTCATTACCCTGATAATGAAGGCAGCAAAGATATCTGAAACGTAGCAAATGATTGGAACATAAAAATGTATCGGAGTATTACAAAACTGATAGTCGCTTAGCTAATCTAGAAATCCGTCGCCTTTTCATGAATTATGAACGTACATCACAGTGTTCATATTAACCTGATATGAAAACTATTTTGTGCCAGATAAATCCAATCCACCTCACATCTTGTCTTCATAACATCCATTTTATAATTTTTTTATTATTCCATCTACGTTTAGGTCTTCAAAGTAGTCTCTTCCCTTCTGTATTCCGACCATAATTCTATAAGAATTTCTCATTTCTCCACGACTCACAATCTCATTGGAGCAAAGTCCTTTGAGCGTAGTCCTAGAACCTTATAAAAATAAACAAAATTTGCAACGACGAGATTTATCATCTGATATGAATTTGTAAGGAACCTGTTTGTATCGTCATGTGTGAGTCATTTTGTTTTGGTCTGTCGTACAGACAAATATGATAGTAAGTGGCCACCGATTCTTTTAATTCTTTTATGTGATTTCCAGTTAATAATACATAATTAAACCTGTACATTAAAGGACTCCTAGTAGTGAGCTGAATTCCTTCAATCTTAGACCATTAAACTACCACAGTTAAATAAATTACAGGTTATAAATACTTATTATGCATTAGAATTGGAATATTATTATGAAAAGGCAATTAGATCTGGTGTTTTACCTCAGAATCTTCCTTTGCCCAGTTGTGGGTCTTCGTCACCTCCTTTTCGGAGGTTTTCCTAGTCTTTGAAACGTGCATTTATGAGTACTGAGTGACCAGTCCACTGCCTCTGCACAATTTCTACTAAATCCTGATTTGATTGCCAGAGCCATCTAGCAGTGAATCAGGAGAGACTTGGGTGAGAAATGGCCGCTGAATTTTTATTTACGAAACATCTCGTTCATCATTTTTCGTGCCGTAAATCTAAGACATGGGATCGCCGGCTTTGCTTCCCCTCTGAAAGAAGTTGTTGTACTACGGATTTTTATCACCATTAAAAATCCATCGACCTCGGCCGGGTTTGAACCGGCGAACCTTGAGTCAAGTGGCGATCACTCTAACCACTAGTTTTACCTCAATTTACCATATGAATAATCTTACTTCGATATGGGATATAAATTGGTGAGGAATTAAAAAAAAATCACGAAGATTTGTCGTCAGGACAGCTCACACCCAGCTAAAACAGTCCGCTCATTTACATTTATGCAGAATAATTCTGATGAATATTTTAAATATCTAAATGTTGATGCTGAGGCGAGATTTCTTACGTCCTTTAACAAATCGGTCAACAATAATTAGCACAAAAATACGGACTAATAACTTGTAAATTATGAATGAATTATGTAACTGTGCAGTGTATAACGCGGTAATGAATTCTCTTTTATTTTCGTCAGTGTTGCCAAACGTCATCAGATGCAGAGAGAACATAAATTTAGTTCAGACGGTGGCGACTTCAGTGGCTGAAAATGCAAACGAGGCTATGGTGGAGTTTGGTTAAGCCCGTGTTGTCTCGAGTCTGGAGTTAAGCGGTCGGTCTTGTTTTAATGTTTTTGACAAAGGCCTTACTTCAGTCACCACGAAGATGTTTTTACATTTAATATACAGTAGATTCCGGTTAATTGGGCCATCGGTTAATCCGGGGGTAACCATTTATTTGGGATAAATCTTAAAGAACAAACCTTTTTAAATCTTCACGTGAAACTTCGCATAATTGGGACAAAATGTTTTAGTCCCATTGTGTCTTACCTTTTTAAATCTTCACGTGAAACTTCTCATAATTGGGACAAAATGTTTTAGTCCAATTGTGTCTCAATTAACCGGAATCCACTGTACTTAGAAAGATATTGTAAAATTTGAACTTTGGATGCGATTTACAAAGTTAAACCTGGAATAAACTGTATTATTATTCATCGCAAAATAAAGGTTTACTACTGTCAACTTTGATATATTACTCTAGCAAATAAATAAATTACAATCTGGGGGTCTTCTTCTAGAAGTGACCTATTAATTTCAATGTCTGTGTTTTACGTCATCGACAACATCAATCAGTCGTCGGAACATCTGCGATTTGAAACTTTATCTCGCTGTCGTACTAGTCGACACTGGGAATGGTAAGTTTGTCATTTGGAGCTATCTTCTTTAAGGTTTGCACGTGCAGAAATGAATCTGATGTCGATTGTCTGTTGTCATTTTAGTGAATCTTGGGTTTGCTCGCTTTTCTAACCTATGAAACCCAAAGTAGAGTTTACCATACGCTTATTATTTACTATCTCACTGTATTAATGAACTCGCGTCATGTTAAATATGGAAGAAAGGTCATTAACATCGCCTGTGTTTATGTCATCCGTCAGTTAAACCGAATCAAAAGAAATTCAGTTTTAATTTTTTATGTTAACGAACATTAGTGTAGTTTCACAGTAAGTCAAAATATTATTTTCATTCGTGGAAATTAAAGGCTTATAAAAGTGTTCACAAAATTTCGCGTTTCGTGTTTGTTCTGACCGAGATACAGAGGGGCACACACCTCGACATTTATTGACGACTATAGTAATTTATTATTTCCGAAGTAACCGACTTCATGCTCACATAATGAAAGCAAATAGCTTACGCCAATACACACACGTAATTATCAGTCGGATATCTGTAAATAGGTCTTGTGTCATTCTTGCTAAAATTTAAATAAGACGTATTTTAAAGACAGGAAAAGACACATGATAGCAAATAGAAATAAAATCTATTACGAAGTTAGAAAATTTTGCACGTATCGAAACTTCGTGAATGAACACTAGTAACACTGTCTTACAAATTGCGTAAAATAGGCGAATAGGATGACCCCGAGGACCACCGGTATAAAATAAGATCAGTTGTTTCGGTTGCTGTAAAACCGAACGAAAAATTAGGTTAGCTAAGTTAGGTTAGGTTAGCGGTCTGTGTTTTTCACAGTGTCAATTTGTCTGCATGGAGTACACTGAGTGTTTTAACTTTTGTGTCGTGGACCTCTTCACCTGAGCGTGAAGATTCTCATGCTTCTAGTGTACACGTTAAGGACGCGTGAGAAGTACCTTCACTCCCTCACACATGTTCATTGCGTGGTGTTTTGTTAGGCACTGGGTCTTATGATGTGGTCCGAAACAAATCTTATAATCCGTGCATTTTGCAAAAAAATTGCTCATTGCCAAAGTGCTGCCTCATTTTCACTATCCGTGGTAGGCTTTTCGAATGTATGAATTCAGTTTCTAGATCTTCCCTTTAAATAAAAAGCCATTCATATAATTTTAGTTGGCAGCATAGACATTGCCCAGTTCTTCCTATCACGTTCGAGTTTAACAACAGTAAAGTGGATATGACATAAAGCAATCTCGTTTCGTGGGCGGTGAGACAGCCTGTCGGGCGCATGCGCACTGTCTCGCCCACCCAAGTAATCCCTTACATGGCGCAGTGAGCAGCAGTGTGTTGTGGAAAGTAGAGGCTTGTGGTTGTGGCCATTGTTTTAAGCTGCTGTGGATGAAAATGAAGCCGACCAACCTTCCTCGTCTCTGCTGCGCTGTGAACAGATGTTTCTGTGGGACTCAACATACTCTATAATAAATGAAGGCCTGCTTCAGGTAAGCGAGAAATTAATATCTGACGTGACTGAACTGTGGTGTTGGGGTTGTGACTAGCCTTCGGCGATTGTTGTAACACACAGTGAAATGACACACGTGCTTTGTAAATTTCCTTTAATTCGGAAGGTGGATGGACTCTTGTGTCGTTTGCAAGAGAACTACAGTAGAACCAAACAACTATTCATTTCCCCGCAAAACACTAATATGGCGTTAACACGTTGCATTTGTGTGTATTATCTTTGTTTCGTTATAAATGTGTTTGATCGACGCTGGAAATGCGTGGTTTCTTACAAAAAACATAATTAGAATTATACGTTTAAGGTTATTATGCATGAAATGTGTTGATATTATTATTCATGTTACTATAAAATGAAAAGGTACTTGGACTACAAACTACTGAAACATTTACTAATAGAAAATGAAGTAATTAAGACAGCTAGACAAAGAAGAGATTCAGAAAAAGTACCGTGGTAGACCGAGTTCTTTGTTTACTGTTGTTGTGTTGTTTATATAAAAATATTGGCGGAGAATGTAACACGCATTAGCGTAACAAAAGTGATTACATCATTTCTGTTGGAAAACATCAGGACAAGAGACCACTTACATGGGCTTAAATAGGACGATTATTAAATTACGTATTCTAGAAATAATACCAGATTGGATTTGTCTAGGCCGGAAGGGCCCGGGGAAGGGGGGGTGCAATGGCTGAGATATCTTTATCAGTTGAATACCGGTTTTTCAAGGACGCTTTTTTCGAACCGGCATTAATATTATTATTCAATCTATTCACCACTTTCGTACATTGTGTTTACTTCTACGTACCCGAGACAAACCTTGCCCCTGAGTGCAGCAGCTATTTCCGAAATACATTTTGTTTTCAATGTGTGTTACATGTATTATATAGTTTTATTGTGAGGGATGACTACATATTTTACGACAGCGTCTTTCGAATGATGTATGAAGATTCCAAAATGGCAGTTTTCTGAAGTTCCCTGACGTCGTGTTCGCCCGGAATGTTATTATTATTATTATTATTACTACTACTTTTATTATTAATTACGTAAGTGTTTAATACTTTGATCTTAGCCAGGGCTTCGACAGATCCGCTCATACTATTTTATTGGACGAGTTCAATAATCCTGTACCCTCTCCAGTGGTTCAAATTTAACTGTCAGCAAGGTCATTTTTAGTTCGCATCTTAGACTCTTTTCCCTATTTTATGCTCTCTGATGTTCCACAAGGCTCAGCTTTAAACTACATTTGTTCAATATTTTTATTAATGACATTTGTGTTCGATGTTTTTAATCATTCCAAATTTCTTTTATTTGTCCACGATTTGAAAATGTATCGATACTCCTCAGATGATAATAAAATCGATCCGTCTACACAACTATTTTTAGGTTTTTTTTACGTAATAATATCGTAGAATATACATCGTGAACCTGAAATCGACCCTGCTCTGAACGAAACGTGTTATCGGGTGAATAAAACATTTGTGTGGGCGGTCACATTGTTTTATTATTTAGTCAGCTGTTACGTAACAGGACGTCTAAAATCGATAATATCGATGTTGAGTCTTCAGAGGATTGTAAATCTCTACGAGGTGATGTTGGTAGAATAATGTATGGAATTTTCTATACATTTTATTTTATATTTCGTGAAGTTTAAATTTTTTCCTAACTGACAGTATAAACGGTTTTAACGTATTGTTAGTAAACTGTATTTTTATTATTACGTAAATTCTCAGGCACTAAGACCGTAGAGCTTAGTCGCGTTATAATTTATCTTCTTTAGACAGTCTTATTGTGTCTTATAATGTTTAATTGGGGTCGAACCTTATATGCCTCTGTTACATGGCATAATCTTACGTTGGCCGACTCTGATAAAATATACAAAGAAAATTTACCAAGTTGTGTCATTGTCTATTTTCAGTTCGATATTTCACGTAATTATGATCCTGGCATGCAAACAAAGAAGTTGGTCCGGTTAAAGTTTCTAGCCTTTTCCATTCGTAATAAAATAACAGGTTTGTAAAAGTTGAAGCTGTATAATTGGACGCTGGTTTGTGGTGGACATGCACGATGTTTTCAGGTTAGAGAATATACATCTGAACTGGGTGAAGGTGGAGAATTTGGATTCGTGCTGGCTGATCCATCATGATTTCCGAATATATTGTATGGGTACTATCAGTTAAGAGTATTTTTATACAGCCGTCGTGTATTTAATTACATTTACGATGAATTATTATACCTAAGTCATGTATTTCTCGAAAATATATTACTGTACGTAACCTCGCAAGTTTATTCGTACGCCTTGTTGATATTACCAACTGTAGGAAATTAAGAAGTAAGATTTTTAATATTGATTTCATTATGTTAATACTAAATTTCATCCAAATCCGTCCTGCAGTTCTTTGCTTGAGATAGACAAACAGCCGGACAGAGAACACCATATGATAGTCGTGTATGTCCAGTCGATTTATCACAAAAACCACTTGGCAGATTTGGATGAAATTTGGTGTGGATGTTGTGCTGTTCTGCACAACCTCAAAATCATACTTTTTAATGTCCTACGAGCGGTGATGATGAAATTATGGACGAGGAAAGTCGTGAGGTGGACATTGAAGTGCTGCGATCTGGTGGCCAAAGTGGGAACAATAGAACAAAGTGGATTTAATAACTCCAAATCTACGTTGCAAAGAACGCGTGAGGATATAATTTGTTACATGTCAGACTGTATGCTCCATTTGAATAAAAATTTCCTTGGATATTTTCCATCGTCTAGTAAAATAATAAAATAGAAAACGACGTTTCGGAGATGGGGCTCTAGGTACCTGAAGACGGAGATAGAGCCCCATCTCCGAAACGTCGTTTTCTATTTTATTATTTTAGTAGACGATAGAAAATATCCAAGGAAATTTTTATTCAAATAACTCAGTATAGTCACGAACTTTTAAGATTTTATATGTGTGCTCCATATTATTGATGGGATCTTTAGTTTCTAAAAATAATTCTGACACGCAAGTCTTGTCCTAGTGTAGGCAGTGAACAAACAGGACTATAAATTTTATACCTGAAGTCACTGCAAGGAGCAGGGAACAGGGAACCAAATTGGATTCCACTGCACTGATTGCACATTGTTTGTTTATGGAGCGTTAGATCATAGTAAAGGATAACATTAAACCTGAAAAGTGTAAGCTTGTTTAAATTTGGGAGGTTTTCAAATACGTAACATGGTCCATGTGATGTCGAAAGGGAGGATAATGAAGTATAGTTTAAATGGGAATGGGTTGGAGGGAAGCAGTAGTGGCCTATTTTAGAGAACCGTCCAGAATTTTCTTGAGGGACTAAAACACCACGAAAAATTTAAGTGTAGTTAGTCTTTGGGGTCTGGAAGAAAATCCGGCATATCACGAAATCTAAATAGATGTGCTCACAACTTGATGGCTGTGTTCAGTAAACAGTTTAGTGAAGTGAACGGAAATGTTTTGTTTTTAATTATTAATGATAAGTTCATTGTTTCGACGTTTCAGGTGTACAGTCGTGTGAAAAATATTATGTTCGTAGTGTTGTAGAGTTGATGAAAAAATTAAAATTAGTTAATTTTAAAATTATACGAACTCCGATAGGGCCTATAATAGTTATCAACTGCTCGCTTTACTAGTATGTTCTATTGGGTTATGCATACCAGCGATGTGGAGCGGGATTCGAACCCGGGATTCCAGGGTTTGAGGGGTAAAGGGAAACGTGGGTTCTATAATTGTCATTTAAAATATTCAGGTATAGGAAATTAGAAATCTGCTTGTAGTTAATACAGTCGGTTTACAGTAATTACTGTAGTGAAACAGGTGTTGGAAATTAAGCCTATTGAATATGGACAGATAAATAGATACGAATTACGTTTATTTATCGACTTACAACTTGAATAACATCATCTTTTATGGAACAAGAAATTTCGTTTCCGTGGTCACGGTGGTCTAGCGGTTAGAACGCTGGCCTTGTTATCCTGGGGTCTCGGGTTCGATTCCCGGCTGTGCCCGAATTTATAACTTGTGTTGGGCAAGGCCGTGGTCTAGGCAACACGGAGTTTTCCTCCGGGGGCTTCCCCGGTTTCTCCGTGGCATCCCA
>NW_019060169.1:148544-166626 GCF_000696155.1 Zootermopsis nevadensis | reverse complement strand
TCGTTGTGTTCACTCCCAGGGGAACTACTTCGAGGGTGATGGATGAATTTAATACCTGAGATAAGTGTACGGGTTTTTATACGCGCAGTCTGGAAACTTTCCGATCGCACCTCGTATTTCAATGGATAACACTGGTATTCGCAGCTGAAACATTATGCAGATTTCTTACTTCTGTTTTCATTCCCACGTTTTCAAAACTATGTCTCCGAGGGTCTGTTTTGTTTGCGTGTTCGTAACGATAATTTGAACAGTGCGCATGTTAGCCTCGTCACTCGACACTCGCTGAACGGTTTTTTTTTATGGAATGTAATTTTTGGAAGTTTTGCTGTAATTTATCGATACATTTTCCAATTTTGGTTAAAATCGGTTAAAACAGCTGAAAGTGTACATGAAGATCTTCAAGAATCTCTTCGAACATGACAATCTGCAGTGTTCTGTTACAGTAGCCATTTTTAACCGGGCTGTCGGTTTCCTAGGGATACGTGACCCTACCACGACGGTAAAGCAACGTGAAGCTTACTACTCCCCAGAGTGTGTAGAGCTTTACCTCCATTTGAGTCCGACGTCTTAATGTCACGTGTAGCCTGAACTTATGGGTAGATATCAATAGTTCCGAAGAACACACTGTCTCCATCTTTGGGGCTGAAACGTGGGTATATCCGCACTGCGTTGTAGCCCTGGAGAACAACGTCGAAGTATTCAGATCTCAAGACAATGAACTCCAGTGGGCAGAGCCGATCTCCTGGAATTCTTGTTTATCAAGTTGGCAAAGCTGCAATAATCCTTGGAATTGAATTGAAAAATTACTTTAGAGCTTGTCTGTAGTTGAATGTTCAGCTGTTGTGAAGGACGTTAATAAATGAATTGAATTTTATAATTGTTATGTTCACGAGGAAGTTAGGAGGAGATTAAATTCTGGAAATGCTTGCTACTTCTCAGTTCAAAATATTTTGTCTTCCCGTCTGATTTCTAAGAACCTGAAAATTAAAGTATACAAAACAATAATCTTACCTGTTGTTTTGTATGGGTGTGAAACATGGTCACTCACTCAGAGGGAGGAACACAGATTGCAGGTGTTTGAGAATCGGGTGTTGAGGAGGATATTTGGGCCTAGGAGAGAAGACGATGGGGTACGGAGAAAACTGCATAATGACGAACTTAAAAATCTGTACTCCTCCCCCAGTAATGTCAGGGTGATTAAGTCAAGAAGAATGAGATGGGCGGGACATGTAGCGCGCATGGATGGGACAAGAGGTGTGCACCGGGTATTGGTTGGGAAGCCAGAGGGGAAGAGACCTCTGGGGAGACCTAGACGTAGATGGGAGGATAATCTCAGGCGGGATCTATGGGAGATAGGAGTTGAAGGAGACTGGATTTTGTTGGCCCAGGACAGGGTCCGGTGGAGGGCTTTGGTTAATTCGGTGATGAACCTTTGGGTTCGGTAAGCCATCTGGTTGGTTGGGTCCACTATTTGGGAAGCCTGAGGGGAAGAGACCTCTGGGGAGACCTAGACGTAGATGGGAGGATAATCTCAGGTGGGATCTATGGGAGATAGGAGTTGAAGGAGACTGGATTTTGTTGGCCCAGGACAGGGTCCGGTGGAGGGCTTTGGTTAATTCGGTGATGAACCTTCGGGTTCCCTAAGCCATACGATATAGTTAGTTAAATGTCGTTATGTCCTTGTTATATTTGAGCCGATCTTGTAATTAGCCAGTAGAGAATTGATCCGCACTCAAATAATTTATTATTATTTCCATTATGCATATTTGTGCAGAGATACGTAATTTGATTTCATTCCGTCTTTGTAAACGTAAATTGATTTCGCAGTTTCGTCAAAACGACATTAAGTTTCTTTCACCGAAAGGTAAAAAGTTGGAAGACAGTTACTATTTGGCTTAGAGGTGATCGAATTTTGGGTAGGATTTATTGTGAAACAGTTGCAGTGTGTTATTTGCAGGACAAGCCTAAGTACAAGTTGTCTCTTCGCACGTACCTCAAAGAAAACACAGCACTTTTCCATTTCAAGTAACTACTACTAGCCAGTGCTGTTTAAGGAAATAATTGATATTTATTCTTACAGTCACACGAAATGCAGTTGTATAGATTGTTACAGTACGTAAAGTTTCCACTAGACCGTGTAAGTGTTCAGTGGCTCTTTATTGTTTTGCATGTGTGATCCGAAACAACGATTTGGCAGCTAGGAATCAGGAGACAGTAAGTCCCTTGACAGTGCCATCTCGTGTCGTTCCGTCGAACCTGCGAGACTGGTTGCAACGGCAAATTTCACACGGACTGACCCAGTCAGTAATCTTTGACGGACGATTCAGTGAACTCCCATTTTTTGTAGATGAAGGGTAATTTTGCAGGTAAACGGAATGGTTATTTGTAGTTTGCCTTCATTGTCGGCCATTTTAACTTCTTGCAGCGTTACGAAATGCGCAAACTGACGCAGTGTTGGAAATTAGTGTTTAAACTTCATTGTGATCTCCGCTGATCCTGTTCTGTATAGGTTAAATATTACGTGACAATGAAATCGACATTTTGTAATTGTTCTGAAAAACATGTTACAAAACTTATGGAATCTCAACATGTTATATTAATGCCTACATAATTTGGGCGTGTAAACGTTTTTCAAAGTGTGCATATTTAAAGGAATTTCATATATAGGCCAACTCATTGTTCAAGAATGTGGATTTTCACGGCAGTGAACATGTGAATTGTGGATTTCTGGATTGTGAGACGTTTCGGAGAAACATATCGTTTTCATCTTCAGGATAGCTTTGTTAGCCACTTAAATAACTGCACGGCGTCACTACCAAAAGACAGTCCTCGTATCTTAGTTGTGTCTGCGTACCTTTGTTAATTTACAGCAATATGTAACGTATATGCAACAAACGAACTTCAAGACAGTGATAATGCAAAGCCATAAGGCTCATATTCCCATCTCTCCTTCAAACAAATTTATGTTCATTGCTGATACATTTCGTGATTGGGTTGGTTCCACTGAATCCTGTCTACTGTCTGTCTCTCTCTCTTTTACAGACACTAAAATCCGTAATTATCCACGCTATTTTATAATCATATATTTACCAGACTCCACCGAGAAATCATTGTTGAGAAGCTGATAATAGTTAATCTTGTCAAAATCCGTATCTTTTATGGAATCCTATGATTCATTACCGTGTCCAAAATTGCCTGCCAAATGAATCCAGTCCACATTTCTTTGCGATCCACGTTAACATTATCCTTCCATCTACGCTTATGTCTTCCAAGTTGGGCTTTTCCTTTCAGGCTCACAAAGAATCTCAATGTTCGATGTCCTGTGTTTGACGGCTTTGTAAGACTCGTGGGAAGTATTGATTTATTTCATTCGAAAAGACAAGAAGAATAATAAGACCACTTAACAGACGTATAGAATAACAAAACACGACCTAGTTGTTCCGCTACCAGCCGATAGATGTCGTTGAATTACGCAGAGTTTAATCCGTGTGTTTTAGACACGTCATATTCTAAATTACATTTCGCATGGATTTTTTTCGGAGCTCATGTCTACGTTTTATTCTCTGCCCTATTTGAAGAAAATTAATTTCATATCGAAGCTGTGGACTGTATAAATACTTATGTAAGTACAAATATTGATCTTGCATTATTAAAACGTAGAATAGCTTGATATTTTTGCGTATCAATTAGATTACAGAAGTGAATTCAACAATGCGTTAAAATTGTAAACCTTTACGCGAGCCGTGGGACGAATTGTCATTGTCTGTCAACATCGCGTCTTTTCGATGTCCTTCATTTCCCTTTTATTCACACGTGTTTTAGTGAAGCATCAGTTGGAACTACCCAACCGTAACACAGTTCGGATCTGACGACATTTTCTTTTTACAGGAAACAGGAAAAGTGCTTTGATATTTCCGTTCCTTTAGTTATAAATGCTGAGTACTCACAACTGTCAACACGAACCGTGTTTCCGTCTGCTCGTTCAATTGCATTAAATATGGGCTACTCCCTGGGAACTGGTACAGTGTAGCGTGATTAAAAATGTATTCACGTCATCATACAAAGAGATCATTCCAAATTTTAAACCACAACTTTTAAATTATAATATCACTGTTTTATCCAGGTTGTCACGTTCTTTTGTTTTATTGCTATAGGATAAGAAACAGGCGTAGGTAGGAGAATAATATTAAAATGGATTTGGGGAGAAATAGGAATAGACTCTAGCTAAAATAATTTTGAACTTAAGTAAATGTTAGCTATAATTTATAAGTAGACTTATGACTGAGCATACCTTATGTCAAGAAGCTATTCAAAGAATTGTTTAGCCTTTTATGGGACTTGAAGGTTCTTTAACGTAACACTCACTAAGACGTATGATGAGATAAATGAAAATACATAACCTCACATTGTGTTTAAGAGGTAATTATTCCACTTAAGCCCAGAACCCCTTCAGTGACGTCATCCATTCTTCCCCTATAGAGCCAGAAACCCCACCCTCATTCGTAACTTGACTTAATGTTAATAATATTTGGTGGTGGATATAGATGGCGGCATTATTAGGTACAGGCCTAAATATTATCAACTATTCGTTCGCAAAAGTATTAAATATCTAAGTTTCATATTAATGTAAACAGGTGCATAAACGTTTGGTGTGTTTGTATTTAGATATTTAATAGGAGCCAAGGGGGAATAATGTTATGATCTAGTAAGAATTCTGTGATCTAACGTTATAACTGTATTGATATTTCATTACTGATTCATTATCCATTGGAATCAGCTGATGAGATACGTAAAACCAGTGACTAAACAATTATTACTTAAACATCAATCGCCCTGATGATGGAGGCAGTATGACCTCTGAAACGTTGGTTGACATCGACCAGACTACACAGCGCAACAACCCAGAAGACAGAAATCGTCATACTCTGATGACGGAGGCAGTATGACCTCTGAAACGTTGGTTGACATCGACCAGACTACACAGCGCAACAACCCAGAAGACAGAAATCGTCATACTCTGATGACGGAGGCAGTATGACCTCTGAAACGTTGGTTGACATCGACCAGACTACACAGCGCAACAACCCAGAAGACAGAAATCGTCATACTCTGATGACGGAGGCAGTATGACCTCTGAAACGTTGGTTGACATCGACCAGACTACACAGCGCAACAACCCAGAAGACAGAAATCGTCATACTCTGATGACGGAGGCAGTATGACCTCTGAAACGTTGGTTGACATCGACCAGACTACACAGCGCAACAACCCAGAAGACAGAAATCGTCATACTCTGATGACGGAGGCAGTATGACCTCTGAAACGTTGGTTGACATCGACCAGACTACACAGCGCAACAACCCAGAAGACAGAAATCGTCATACTCTGATGACGGAGGCAGTATGACCTCTGAAACGTTGGTTGACATCGACCAGACTACACAGCGCAACAACCCAGAAGACAGAAATCGTCATACTCTGATGACGGAGGCAGTATGACCTCTGAAACGTTGGTTGACATCGACCAGACTACACAGCGCAACAATCCAGAAGACAGAAATCTTCGTGTTACACTTAAGTCCGTAACTAAATTAACTTTGTGGTCATCGTATTTTAATGGTTCTGAAATCGACCACGGCTTGAATTATGCCAGTAGCCACTTTTCTAGAACAGTTATGCATTTCAAAGTTTCACGTGGAGCAGAATAACTTTCTTCTGGACATAATTTTTCCTGTGGTACCGAATTAATTTTCGGTGGAAGATTTTATACCTTGCGTAGTGTCCGAGTGGTTGGCACCATTGCTTCGTATTCGGGATGTCCAGGGTTTAAGTCTCGGTCCTGAGACCGGCTACATTGACTGAGTGTTTCGTGGGTTTCCTCAGTCCTTCTATTCCGGGATAGCACCTTAAATTAGGCTATTACCTCCTCCTTCCCAATTCATTATTTATTTTCATCCTCTCATTCGACGTTTTAGACGTCCAGCACTCCAGGTATTAACAAGTAACTCATTGCAGTATTTTTTTTCGAAATTTTAATAGTTACTGGTTAAGATATGTTCTACTTTTATGAATCGCTCATTTGTAATATCCTGTTCACAAAAACAGGACCACTGTGAGGCATTTCAGTCTAGCTCAGTCCTATAACCCTACCTATATAAAACATTTTATAAATGTTACCCTCCTATCTACAACTAGGTCTTCCCACGTAGTGTCTTCCATTGATGATGCTTTGTGCATATCCAACCTCCCCCTTACGTGTTACACGTTCACACAATCACAACCCGTGTTTTAATCGCTGTAATAATATTAGTTAAAAATACAACTCGTAAAATGATTATGATATATTCATGGGTTTTCACAGCACATTTTGTCACAGTGACCAGTGAAACAGCTGAGTTATTTCATATAAAATATTACCGAAATTCGTAATTCAGTGTTTATATATCGTGGTTCCTATTTCGGAATGTCCCAGATTCAAATCTCGGCCCGCAGACAGGCTCTACTGAGTTTTTATCGTTGTTTTACTCAGTACCTCCAATATATGATGGAATAGTATCTTAAATTAGGCCACGACCACTTTCTTACACATTCTATTTCGTTACTGCCATCCTCTCGTCCGGGCCTGTAGAGTCTAGATGCTGAAAAGTCATTAAATAAATTATAAATACAAAATATTGACGTTTATGCAAAAATATTTAATGTCTTTTAAATTTAGTATAGAAGAAACGTCTCAGAAATATAGTTTAGGAATGAAGATTTCTTGAAATTAGTCGAATGTTAACGTTTAGAATTCAACCAACCAACCAACCAACCACATGGTCTGTCAGTATAATTATTCTGCTAAATTTTAACACGTGAATGCTGTAACACTTAGTCGTCTTTACTGCCACCCCCACTCTTGGCGCCACCGTAGCCCTGTTTGCATTTGTCGCCGCCGGGGTCGCCACTGCATGAATATGGTTCCAACTTTTAAAACAGGGCAATTTAGATGTGAGATAGGAAAAACACCCAAATCTCTTTGTAGTACACGAACTACAAAATGTTGCACCTAGAACTCAGAACCTGATGTACACTACAGCTTTCAACAAATAACAGTCTTCACAAGAAGCCATTACTAAAAGTTAACAACTTAGGTTGTGAATGTAGATGGCATGGTGACCGGTTACAGCAATGAGACGTATTCCGTCATATAGGTTCGCTATTGCTGTATATAACATATTTAGATTTTGAGATTTTTTTGTTGTAAAAACGTAATCTCTTTTGAGAAAACTTTCTGTGTGTTGAAAAGTGTTTGGGATGTTTGTTTTATTGTAAATTTGTTTTAATTTCTGATATTGGTATTTGCCTGTCGTGCTCCCTTTCGCTGTAGAGAAGCATCTCAATGTAATAACTTAATTTTAATTGGAAAATGAATTATTATTATCGTCAACTTCTGTACGTCTAAATCAGTGATTTATTCTTGGCTACGTGATCGGAAATCCCAGCTCGCGGTCTGCTGTGCTGGAAAGCCAATGGCATTTTAGGTACCAAGCGATTAAGGTCTTATGAAACTGTGGAACGTCCTTGGCTACTGCACGTAAACGTGAACATCAGCTTGATTTCATAAAGGCAGAACATCGAGTGAATGATGTCTTCTGCCAACGTTTCGAGAACAATATCTGCTCTCTCATCCTCAGGGCTGTTGGGTAACGTACACAGAGAATCAAATTTGAGAGTATATAAAAGTGTTATCAGCCTCATTAAGATCTGTTCAACTCAAACTATAGCAGACGTTGGAAACCGCTCATAAGGGCTACTATCGGATGACAGAGGGGAAAGAGGGGAGATTGGCCGAGCAGACATCTTGCGCATGCGCGTATATCGAATTTCTAGCAGGGCTATTCTCCTGGTCTGTCGACTGTACGTCACAGGCGAGTGGATGATTTACGGAGTTCTGAATACAACGTATCGCCAATATCATCTGATATGATGGTTGGAACAGCACGCAATTCCTGTAAAGAGAGAAGTCCTCCAAAAACCGCATAATGATTCCCACTGGAAGGACAAAGTTCCATGATCTAAACAAGACAAAATGAAGGCGGAACGAACAGCAAAGTTGTTTGTACAGGTTACCTGGTATTGTTAAGGTACTGAAGTTTGAGAGGGTGTGATGGACTAGGAATGTAGATAGGATTCAGGATATTTAACATGAGGACAGAATTTTGATCGGAAAATCAAAAAGATGGAAGTTTACTAAGTTGGATATTGAAACGATTTTAAAATACGTACTTTTTTTTTAAGACGGGCAGTTTTGGTGCGTACTGTACAGTAGCAGTCTTAAACCCACGTCGACTTAACGGTATTTTGAAACCGGTTGAAAAATAACGTGGATCGTGGGAGTCCTTAAAAATTAATGACGATTCAGACAATAAAACATCGAGATCTGTGCCTTCAGCAATGGGCTGTAAACATTTATTTTTTTTATAAATAATAATATAAATTTCTAACCTACAGAAGGATTTAGACTCAAATAAAACAGTCTAATTAATTCATTAACCTAATTTATGTAGAGGCGTTTCATCTAAACTAACTGTAATCGTTCTACTGCCTTGACTTACGAGGTGCGATCGGAAAGTTTCAAGACTGCGCGAATAAAAACCCGTACACTTATCTCAGGTATTAAATTCATCCATCACCCTCGAAGTAGTTCCCCTGGGAGTGAACACGATCCCAGCGCCGCTGCCAAGCCTGGAAGCATCCCTGGAAATCTTTCTTTGTCAGCCTGTCAAGCACCATCTGCGATTCTGCCTGAATCTCTTCTATCGTCTCAAATCTCCTTCCCTTTAGCTGAATTTTCAACTTTGGGAAGAGGAAGAAGTCACACGGAGCTTAGAAAGGAAGCTGGGGTCGGTTCTTGCAAGATCTTTAAACTCCTGACAAACGAGAAGTCGATTCTGCTTCTAGTCCTCTGACAGGATGCGTCGCATGTGGAGTTCTTCCTTTAGAATCAGCTGACAGGTCCCATAGCCTATCCCAAAAATGTCGCACAAGTCGTTGATGGTACGACGTCGATCTTCGTAACAGTTTCGGGCGTTGTGCTCGAAGATGGTCGTCCAGAACGCTCGTCATCATCGACAGAGGTTCGGCCATTTTTAAAACGTGAATGCCACACAAAAGTTTGTGCACGACCCATTGCGGACTCCCCAAATGCTTGCTTTAGCATTTCACAGGTTTCCGTAGCCGTTTTGGCGAGTCTTTGGCAAAATTTGATGCACACGCCATTCCGAAAGCGCAGGAGGGTCGGTGTAATGCACTACCAAAACGCCCGTAACTAAGAAACAAATGCTAATTCGATGATGCCGGCTGGCACACTGATTCACTATGAATGTAGGCCGCACCCCCTAGCGGCAGAAGCTCGTACTACATCCGGTTCGCCCTCTATTGACGCAGTCTTGAAACTTTCCGATCGCACCTCGTAGTTAATGATAACTTCGTATTCCTCATGAAGGTATGGTTATCGAAGTTTGAGCTGCTTTTGAGCAACCTAGCTCAGGGATACAAGGTACACTGCGTTCACTGACAGTTGAAAGCAAATGCCAGTTCCCGGTTTCCGGCAGGAACTGCTATTATTTTGATAAGATCTTATTTCTTTTACAGAACGGTACTCAACTCGTATCGGGAAAACTTTGTAATGCTTGGCGGTGAATCATGCCGTTCCAGCCGAGAGCCGGGAGATACAGTTACGTTCAACTTTGTCAGTGAACGAACTCATTCATCCCAAATTTAGAATAATTCGACTTTTCTGACCGGGGTTCGGTGCTGAACAAGGAGCTTTAGAATGTTCAAAATGGTTATGAGGTCTGCCCAGTGAGTGGGTAATATCACTTTTGCTTTGCTTGTAAAGTACTTTTACATTTATACTGGCGATGTCTAAGAATATATGGACTAACTTCCATTTCATGGAAACCGAATGATACTACTGTATTTTTAAGTCATTAATGAATTGGTGAACTTCATAAAGCATTTCCTGTACTGATTATACATACGAGGTGCGATCGGAAAGTTTCAAGACTGTGTCAATAGAGGGCGAACCGGATGTAGTACGAGCTTCTGCCGCTAGGGGGTGCGGCCTACATTCATAGTGAATCAGTGTGCCAGCCGGCATCATCGAATTAGCATTTGTTTCTTAGTTACGGGCGTTTTGGTTGTCTGAGGACCAGAAGCAGAATCGACTTCTCGTTTGTCAGGAGCTGAAAGATCTTGCAAGAACCGACCCCAACTTAAAATTAATTTTAATTTTATAAAGTGTATTCTATAGTAGAATACACATAACATCCTCACGTGTTCTTTGCATGAATTTAGAGGTATTAAGCAGGACACGGCTGTAATAATTCAATATTGTCATTGGTTTAATAGTTTTATGCGTGAAGGTGTTTGTCTATAATATTAATAGTTGGGACTGCATTGTAAATAGAACGCCTTAAACTGTTATTTCCCTGAAGGAACGAGGCAAAGCTGTTAGTTTGTCAACCTTTCGTTAAATTTTATCGCATGGGCAAAATTGTGTTGGTGACATTTACAATATCTTTTGCGTTATCCATCGTCTTAACAGTGGGAAATGACGGAATATATTTATTAAATGGACCCTTCGGATTAGATACCACCCATGTCTGAAGACGGAAAAGAATCAATTTCAGAAACGTCACGTTTTAAGATAACCCTGTAGATGGATTTATTTATTATTTATTTAGTGTTGTGTCTGACGACAGGTCTATATGAACAGGATCCTTCCATCCTTTTCTCGGACTGGGACCTGTTCATATACGTTCTTGGCAGATGATCCAGAAGTGGTTTGCCATTGCCTTCTTCTGTGTGTGAATGGAGTAATTGTTGGGATGCCACGGAGGAAAACTCCGTGTTGCCTAGACCACGGCCTTGCCCAACACAAGTTATAAATTCGGGCACCGCCGGGAGTCGAACCCGAGACCCCAGGATTACAAGGCCAGCGTTCTAACCGCTAGACCACCGTGGCCATCATTTATTTATTTAGTGTTCTGTCTGACGACAGGTCCATTGTTCTGCCCAAAAAGAGCTCTCCAGTTTTCCCTATTCTCAGCTTCTCGTATGGATAAAGTGAATAAATTATAATTATTCGCCATAAAAATTCGGAAATAGTTAACGATACCAGTGTTTTGAAGATAACACGTGTTATGTAGCTTGTAAGTGGACATAATTGATCGATTTAAGAAATAAGTTAATGGTATGTAAAACAGCTCGATATTTATACCGTTATGGTAATTATATATACCATCTATTTTAAGTACAAACAGATTTGAGTTTGGTAGGTTACGTTTGGTATACAGAACAAAAGATATTGTTTTCCTAAACACTGTTAAGTTCATATTTATTTTATCAGGGTTCGATACCTACATCTTAATTATTGGTTAAATTGATTCGTCCATCTAAATTCGTTAAAGTTGATGGTTCGAAATGGCGTCGTGGAGTATTAAGAATGTAGCTTGTTGGATTTAGCTTCTTACTTCCGTTTACAAGACAGGTGCAACCTACACGCTCCTCCCTGTCAAATACCGGCCCGTCCTTTGTCAACAGAAAATGAAGGAATCTCTGTGTGTAGCGTATCAGTGAAATGTTTAATGGGGAACTTATCGCTGGAGATTTCATGCCAACAGAAAGAAGGCGGTAATTCAAGTGGGATTTATGTTTCTTCCACTAAGAGCTTTTAATGTCCCTTAAGGCGAAGGAAGAGGAGGAATTACAGAACATGATGGACAAGTTAGTGGAAACAGGTAGAGAGTATGGAATGGAAATCAACATTGAAAAATCAAAGGTAATGAGGATAGCACCGAGAGCAGAACCATTGAACGTTGTAATTGGAAACAAACAGATGGAGAATGTGGAGCATTTCAAGTACGTGGGAAGCATAATCACGACGGACGCCCTATGCACCAAGGAAGTAAAAGCAAGGATAGCCATGGCCAAGGCAGCTTTCGTCAAGAAGAGGATACTTCTCACTAGCAAGTTGGGCTTGGAGATGAAGAAGAAAACTACACGGCGGAACAACACAGAAGACAGAAATCTTCATACTCAATACCAATACGTTTTGCTGAATGAACATTTCCGTATCCCAGAGTAACCACTGGCCTTGGATCGGGGAGGCCCATAAAACTCAGATATAAAAGTCAAGATTATTTTGCCCACAGATATTAATTAGGGAACGACAAAAACAGTTACATACAAACCAAAATAAAAATGTCACGATTAAAAAGTGCATTGACGTTCGTAATTATGGGATCGCTCTAGTTTTTCCACCTATCGCCCACTTCCTGTCACACACCAATTTCAGTCATTACGTCAATTGCAATTATTCCCTACTGGAAGGTCGAACTCCACTGCACTGTATTTACAATGGCTTAATGGCAGTCAAAAGGTGACGCAGAACATAAAAACACGATCTGTCTTTCAAATTATTAGTATATTATATTTCCATCTGTTGTCCTGTTCCTTAAAGTGGACTAATAAAATAAAAAATTCTTGCTACGCGCTAAGGACGCCCTTGGGCTGTTGGGGAGGCATTACTCCTACTCATTCTTGACCGCAGCGCTAAGGACAGCAGCGGTACAATCGTATAACAACCAGATAATCAATGTCAGACACCAGAGCCTCCAGTGAGCGCGGCACGAATCACCATGCACAGCAGTTTTCTTAACTACCTAATGGGGTTATGGCGGGCAAACCCGGTAAGGTCGCTGAAGTCTCAGATTAATTAATATAAGGAAGAGTGACGTCGCCTAGCAACTAGATCTGTTGAACGAATAATGTTTTCTTATTGTACAACTTTCGTCCTTGGTAGAGGACATAATACATACCACCCAAAGTCGTACTACAAATGCCAGTGTTTATATCTAAATTCATTTTGTCAAATTATAATTATTTTATTTTCTTTCTCAAATCCAATTGTTATTCTACTGAGGATGTTAAAGAGATTTAAACTGTGACGTCATGAAGTAGATCTTTCGTATCCTACAGGGAGAACATTCGGTTTAACTTACTTCTTACGAATAAGATCATTATCGTGTTTAATTAAATAAAAATAAAAACACTTTAAGGCTAATGGATCCTGTTATTCTTGAATCAATGTCAAATGGCGAAGAATTTTTTAGTTATTTTGCCCGAATTTATAACTTGTGTTGGGCAAGGCCGTGGCCTAGGCAACACGGAGTTTTCCTCATTGGCATCCCAACAATTACTCCATTCACACCCAGAAGAAGGCAATGGCAAACCACTTTTGGATCATCTGCCAAGAACGTATATGAACAGGTCCCAGTCCGAGAAAAGGATGGAAGGATCCTGTTCATATGGACCTGTCGTCAGACAGAACACTAAATAAATAAATAAAATAATTTATTTGGTGCTTACCTGTTTCTCAATTTTGCTGTTGTCAAAATCTCAAATATAGGAATTGAATTATTGATGTAGTGGTTATTATTATTATTATTATTATTATTGATATTATGCCCTAGTGTTCATAGTATTTTCTTAATTCTAAACGTTTTCTCAGCAAACCAAAAATAAATAACGCATTTCTTGTCGCCAATACAACTCATAAATCGCAGAGTTAGGACTTAATCAAATTGTGAAAATAACCCAATTTGGAGCTTACTTTCCGTGTTGTATAAGGAAATATATGATTTGTATCCGTCTATCTGCTCTCACTCTTGGTGGCTTTCGAAATAATGAACAAATGAACTGGATGTATTTTGGGTTCAAACGCCATGTATTCTGGTAGATATTACCCAACGTTTCAGAGGAACTTACTGCCGCCATTATCAGGGTAATGATAAAATTTTTATTGGCATTTTTATACCTCTGATGAACATCTTGTTTTTGTAATTTTAAATTTCCTAACATCTGTAATAACATTATAGCGGTCGTGAGAATTTCTGAGGTGGAAACGTCAGTAGTGACATCTGATGTAAAGCCCTGAAATTTTATTCTTTTTAATGTTTAATATGGTAATTAACCATTTTAATGTTACGACACTAACTTAAATCGTCCGCTGTAAGACGCTTTGCTAATCGTATGTAGGTTATTGTGATTCAATAGCATTTGTTTGTGGAATGAGTTAAATAATATTGTAACACGACTTTGCATGTTCTCTATAAGGAAAATACCTGATTTATCAACATAGCATTTTGTTTGTCTGTTTCAGATTATAATGAGCCCACAAACAAGTACAGAACGATTTAACTCCAGAAAACTGAAATTTTCAAAACTTACATCATGAGAACAGCGTAATCCATTTGCACCTGATTTTAAGTAAGTTTTTACAGCTTTATCTCTGTTCTTGGTTTAATTGTGAATATATTTTTTTATACGAGGCGCGTCTCAAAAGTAAGTTTCCCACTCGTCCCACAGCTAGCAAACCTTATATTGCGCGAAGCGACTGTGCGTACGTGATAGAGCAATGACGTAGCATGGCGCATGCACTAATGGCACTTCCCGCGTTCTCACAGTAGCATCGTTGCAGCTGTTGAAGATGGAGGTTCTTATTCCAGCTCCCGCCGACTGTGAAGTGCGGTCAGTGATAACGCTAGGCCGCACACGGCTCGACGGACAGCAAGTCTCCTGCAGGAGTTCAGCTGGGAGGTGTTTAATCATTCACCCTACAGCCCGGACCTCGCTCCCAGTGATTTCCATCTTTTCCTACACCTCAAGAAATTCCTGTCCAGTCAGCGTCAGCGTTTTGAGAATGACAGAGAGGCGGAGATGGTTGTCACACAGTGGTTCCAATCCCAGGCGGCAGACTTCTACGACACAGGTATTCAAAAGTTGGTCCCACGGAATGACAAATGTCTCAATTCCGGTGGCGAATATGTTGAAAAATAGCTCGACACTTGCTGTATCTGTTGCAATAAATATTTCCATGAAATTGTGTTTTGTTTCTGTAAACGGCCCCAGGGAAACTTACTTTTGGGACGCGCCTCGTATATTCGTTTGTTTAACTGTGTTATGTTAATTTCAGAACTTTCTTAGCGATGAACGACAACATAGGTTTGAGAGCGCATAGACTAATAAATTGAGAATTGTGTTTTAGGAAGCCTTCAAGGTCTGTTTCGAGTTATGACCCCTGAATTTTATCGTAAATGCTATCGCAAATCAGTAACAATTTAGTTCCAACTATATGGCTGCGTATCAGTAGTCGAAATGGTGGACTTTCAAATATGACGCACGACTACGTCACTGTCAGGTTTAAATTTGAAATAAAATAAAAGTATTGTTAAGAAAGTTTCTTCATCCAAACTCATCTCTTCTATTATTCCAGAGACATTTCTGAGAACAAAAATAAATTACTGATATTGCACTGATTTTCGTCTGATGCTATTTAATTTTAAATTTAAATTTAAATTTATGCCTTTCTGTTGCGATGCCCTGATGATGGAGGCAGCAAGGATTTCTGAAACGTCAGTAAATGTCATCCACAATACACGGCGCAAAATCGTAGGAGACAGTATTCGAAAATAAGTTAATTTTGTATCAAAAGAACACTTAGGATATCGTAGTTGCGTGAATATTTTTTTTTCGTGGGATCATATTTTGAAATTATTAAAAATATTTCCTAAACCAGTGGTGAAATATATCAGGGAGATAAGAACACAGAATTATGGACAGAAAAAAAATTAGAATTTTACTACCCTTAATGAGACACGCATGATTTTAAAAATCAAATGTTAATATGGTAGAAGTTGAAATTCGTTAACAAACTGTAAAAGATTAATTATTTTTTGGAAGAGACGGAAATTCATTATTTGATAGAGTGAATAGGTGAAGTCTTGTCAATAAATAGCACGACGAAGTTATTGGTCTCGTGCAACGCTGGACGGTCGGTCAGACGTGCTGAGTCATCTTGTGACCTGTTCAGACATGCCGCAGGGCATCATAATTCATCCGGCATTTCAGTGCACATCTGATTCCAGTAGAATTGAAAGAAGTTGTATTTTCTTGTCTGGAATATTCTGTAATTGTTTTGTCAACTGTAAAAATTAATTTTTATTTTAACCTAATTTAAAAGAGCTGTAAATGTCAGTTACAGACGAAGTACCAAAAAAGAGCTTGAGACGCGTTGGACTAGAACAAAAAGTTTCCTAGTCTTCAGAAATGACAAAGATTCTGTGATAAATTTAGAAAAAACATCTGCAGATTCCCCAGAAGGATAGCATGCCATGCGAGTGGGTATAATACGAGGTGCGATCGGAAAGTTTCAAGACTGCGCGTATAAAAACCCATACACTTATCTCAGGTATTAAATTCATCCATCACCCTCGAAGTAGTTCCCCTGGGAGTGAACACAACGATCCCTGCGCCGCTGCCAAGCCTGGAAGCATCCCTGGAAATCTTTCTTTGTCAGCCTGTATGCTGTGAGCTCGTGCTTATAAGACAGTCTTAGCAAACTTTGATGTTCCATATCATCTTATCGTCAACACGGGCCTGCATTCACTTCTATCTTAAGTTAAGTAAGTTACATGATGTATGTACATTGATACGGTATCCTGGACTTAACTTGCCAAGTTTATTTTTCTTAGTTTCATGTAATTGGATTGATAACTACTCTGGCTAGTCGCGACTAGTTAAAAATTCAAACTAAAATTCTAGAACTACAGATTGGCGTAATGTGAATTCTGACTCGCTGGACAAAGCCTCGTTTGTAGTAATGGGCTGTACTCCGTTAAGACGAGGTTCTCGTTATGAGAGGCATATCTTTCGCATCCCACACACACACACACACAACCTTTTCCACATTTAAAGATACTTCATGTAGGTCGTAATGTAAACCAGTAAATTATATTACATGCCGTTTTGTCGTCATCAACAAGGAAGTCTACGTGTTCCCTATTCTGTTTAGACAAGAAAATTTTATGATTTTAAGCCTCTGAATATAAATCTAGAGATTTACTGCGATTTTTTATTTGTAGTGTTCTGTCTGACGAGAGGTCCATAGGAACAGGATCCTTCCATCCTTTTCTCGAACTGGGACCTGTTCATATACGTTCTTGGCAGATGATCCAGAAGTGGTTTGCCATTGCCTTCTTCTGTGTGTGAATGGAGTAATTGTTGGGATGCCACGGAGGAAAACTCCGTGTTGCCTAGACCACGGCCTTGCCCAACACAAGTTATAAATTTGAGCACGACCGGGAATAGAACCCGGGACCCCAGGCTTACAAGGCTAGTGTTCTGACCGCTAGACCAGAAAAAGGTTCAGATTTTAAAACAGACGTGGTGATAATTACAAACGTGAATCAGTAACAAAATTGATAGACAATTTTTGATTATTGCTTTTACAATAATCAAGATACTAACAGAGTTGGGGTTAGTCCTTTGAAGGTGAAAGTAATTTAAATGACATTTAAATAGTTACTGCGTCAAAGAAATTTCAGTTGAAGGTGGCTGTCTTCTGGGTTGTTGCGACTTGTAGTCTGGTAGAAGTTTACCGATGTTACAGAGGTCCTTGCTGCTTCCATCGTCAGGGCTGCAAACCAGAAGACAGCCATCTTCGGACTCACGGACGTGAAAACCCCAATTCCTGTCGCCATCTTTTGACCCATGAACTACTCATCTCATTGTTATTATTTTAATCGCTCCAATATTGTTACGTGATATTTATATATCGATATTATTTCACAACGGCCACGGTGGTCTAGCGGTTAGAACGCTGGCCTTGTAATCCTGGGGTCTCGGGTTCGATTCCCGTCGGTGCCCGAATTTATAACTTGTGTTGGGCAAGGCCGTGGTCTAGACAACACGGAGTTTTCCTCCGTGGCATCCCAACAATTACTCCATTCACACACAGAAGAAGGCAATGGCAAACCACTTCTGGATCATCTGCCAAGAACGTATATGAACAGGTCCCAGTCCGAGAAAAGGATGGAAGGATCCTGTTCATATGGACCTGTCGTCAGACAGAACACTAAATAAATAAATAAATTATTTCACATTCTTGAAAATTCCTTATTGGAGTAGCCATATCGTGCTCGAGGATATAACCGAATGATAAAGATTTTCAGGAATTTCTTGGTTATGTGGCACTC
>NW_019060169.1:121185-148506 GCF_000696155.1 Zootermopsis nevadensis | reverse complement strand
ATGCATGTTTTATACTTGAAAGTTTTATATTTGAACAGCTGTAATATTCACGGCAAGGACTTCGTTTTAATAAACTTTTCCAAGTCAAAATTTCTTTCTTGCCACGTGACTGCGAATCCGAAGGAAGGTATATTTACGTGTATTCTCTCCTGCATCACTTGAATTTAGACTTTTCTGACATACGACAAAATTAGAGATACAGATTTATACAATATCTTAATTGTGCGTGGTTACAAATATAATTATACGACATATATCGCTTTGTGTCCAGTTACTATGGCGTAGCATAACGATTCGATATACTGTCGATATATCGAATAGACTGGTATAGTAGAAACGCTCTAGACTTGTATTCGGGAGGTACGCGGTTTAAATCTCTACTTGGTTGTCCTCAGGCTATCCTTGTGAATATTTTGATAGTACAGACAACAGATTATTACTGTTTTTATTCCAAATTCTTATCTGCTGACGATGTATGAGCACATTCTTACTTAATTTTAAACTGTATATTATTTGTAAATGATTTGGCATTGCGTATTTGTTTAGGTAAGATTTATGAATCTTGAAGTCTTTGGAATGTAAAGAGTTCGATGTCACATACCCTGTCCCACCTTCAAATCGTGTACTCTGTTGTCACACCTAAGATTTTATTCCGAGGTTGTAGAAATACCGGGTGTTTAAAAAGTATCTATTCGATAGATACGTAGAGAATGCCAGTATGGTTATTTTTTCTATAGGTTGGTAGCACGGATTTATGATACTTCTTTCTTTTGGTATAACGTTAAATTTAAAATGTTCTTTTGCCCAGTACCTTTTATAAATAAATTTAAATGAAACGTTGGATAACACCAAAAATTCGAATTTAGATTTGAATTGACTGTATGATAATATTTTTGAATAACCTGTGTAGTTGATTTAATTACAGTGTCAGTAATTAAATTAATAAGTAGTTAATCCTATGTTTTTAAAATACCATGAGAAGCTGACCAGTTTTTCAGTTGTACATTTTGGGCAAAAGTTTCTCTAGTTTTAAGAGCAGGTATATATGTTATGACAGTTGAGATAATTAATATCTTACGTTGGTACCATTGGTGGTCTAATTTAATTTAACTAATCTTAATTGGGTGTATCATTTTATGAATCAACGGGCATATCCTGAGCCAGTTCAATACAATCTACCCCTTCACAAACTCTTTCCTTAAATTGCATCTACATCGTCAGAACGGCCCTTCAAAATTTGGGTGACGAATAAATAATAACTGAAATAAAGAAGAAATGAAGGCGAAGATTGGTCTTGAGTGAGCGTGTGTGATGTTAGGTTCCTGCAGAATCGGCAGCGATTACTCACGGACTGTTTCATTGTCCCCTTGCAGATGCCAGCAATTTGATGGGCGGCAGAAACTCACTCAGGGTCCACGGAGCCTCAGGGAGATTGCCACGTGTCATTTCCGCGAACAGAAGCACTGTTCCGCGTAGTGCAGCCTGCTGCCCGCGGTCCACAAGCTGCAAACGGTTAGACGTGTTAAGCCCGCGTAAAAAAAAAAAAAAA
The DNA here is from genome assembly GCF_000696155.1 of Zootermopsis nevadensis. The sequence continues at coordinate 146,957 of NW_019060169.1, read as the reverse complement.
AAAAAAATACGGATTTATACAATAACATCTATTCGATGTGTTTCATTTTGGACAGTTATCCTGTGTTTATCCAACAGGACACACCGTGTTCGAAGACGAGAATCATGGCTAAGGTTTTTATATACTTTCGTCTTCTAAATCTATAATTTCCCCGTTTCCACATTTAAATTTACGTTTTGGTGCATACTTAAGATAACTTTTTAGTTCAGTAACGCTTGTGTATTATCTCAACACAAATAAATGAGAAGATAATATTAAAATAGATATATGATAATCGGGTGAGAGAGTATGGACTGGATTAATATTGTTCAGAATATGTGGCAGGTGTGATCTTTTGTGAACACTGTAATGAGAATCTTCTCCATTTGAAGATTCTGTTGGTCAGAAAATTTAATATTTGTGTCTTGGGATTCTCCGTCATAAATCATAAAACAAAAGGAGATAGTTAGGATTCATATAAGGATGTTCTTGGAATGTACTTTTAGACTCATTAGATGAAACTATTAAGACATTTGGATGGAGGGACTGTGGAAAAATAACGAAAAATATCTGTCAAGGTAGACGTTCTCTTGTTTAAAACCCCTACAATGCGTCTTTATAATTTATATAATTTTGTGAGAAATATACGAACCGATTTTGGAGTGTTGCTAACAGTGACTGGTTTGCAGAATATCAGGATTCGACGTTTTTTTTGAGCTCTTGCGTTGGTGGTAGCTCATTATTGGACTGATGACGTTTTTGGAAACTCGCCCACATTTGCAGACATTGCATATTGCTCGTCATTTCCAACGGGAAATAAGAATTATGTAATATGATTTCTGCAGACACGGAAGAAACTTGTTTGCAAAATGTTTGCCACTAGTCTTTGGCGACAGTGTTTGTAGGGGATGTACGACGAACCCCTGTCTGTTATCGAACCGGGATTCTGCCCATAGGAGGCCGTGTCGTGCATGAGAACACATGTAACCTATACAAACCAACAAACCACTGCTCGCTTCGTTGTGTTGATTTGCTCGTCAAATTACATATTTGTTTATATAACCTCGCTATGAATATGTCAAATTGGACCGTTAAATGTTAGAATGTCCAGTGAACAATTAATGGTAGAGGCTGTAGAATTATTGGTCGTGTTTTAATTTAAAATATTATCGCTGAATTTGCCTTGATGGCTTGATGAATACGAGACCGAAATTTAAAACTAGGAATTTTAACCACTGTACAAATTATTTAAGAAATTGTGTCAAATGTGAGAAGCTGAATATTTAGAGAAATAAGATAGTGTAGTTGCGTCATATTGTGACTTATTAAATTAATTATTTGGTTTTTCCGTCAAATCACAATGTATTTAGAATAAGATAATTAAAATAATTAAAATATCATTCTATGTTCCACATCGAATAATCGATTTACAATTGGAACATTTTTACAACATGTTTCGGTTTTATCAAACCATCATCAGGTGTAAAATTATATTAATAAATTTAAAACTCAATTACAATTTTTTACAATTTTCGTTGTGTAGTTTTTTTTTTGGAGATGTTCGTATCCAGATATTTTCATATAATGGAGCAACTTTATTGTTTGAAGTGATGCTTTTGATGTTCACATCGGTCAGAGATGAAATAGTAGACACGTTGATGTGTCTGGAGGTGATCCAGAAGTATACTTCATCAAACATCAAAAGCATCACTTCAAACAATAAAGTTGCTCCATTATATGAAAATATCTGGATACGAACATCTCCAAAAAAAACTACACAACGAAATTTGTAAAAAATTGTAATTGAGTTTTAAATTTATTAATATAATTTTACACCTGATGATGGTTTGATAAAACCGAAACATGTTGTAAAAATGTTCCAATTGTAAATCGATTATTCGATGTGGAACATAGAATGATATTTTAATTATTTTAATTATCTTATTTTAAATACATTGTGATTTGACGGAAAAACCAAATAATTAATTTAGAGAAATGTTCGATGTTTGTACCTGATAAACACCTGATAAAATACTTGTCATTTATTCGGACAGTCACAGCATGCTGCCGAATAGTCCCTGGTCGATCTTTACCCTCCGATTCGCGCATTTGTTCTGCAGTATGGCTGTAGACCATCATTTTGACTTCCTGGATAAAATAATAGCCATAATAGGCGTGGTGATTAGAAACGTAAGTGTGAATCGAACCTGGATCGCTCGCATCTGAAGACAGACGCTATCAACTGAGCTTTCGCGGAGAACAAAAGTATGTCTTCCTTTGCGAGAGATTTAAGTGAAAGATGAAACTGTGGATTAAAGAAACTGAGAAATGTATGGTGCCTCATATTTTGGTTAGGAAGTTTAAGGAGGGTTCGCTGTCGTACTGCAAACTCGGAGGTTAACAATCGCCCGGGTCCCGTTGTGAGAAGTCTTTGCGGCTGCAAGGTTATCGTATACTGTCTGCTTCCGTGCTAGGAATTCACCAAACACTGAAACCTCGTCTCGTCACCATTTATAGTCATGTTGGCTTTTGAAGTTGACTGCAACTCCCTAATATCAACATATCAAAAAATCGATATAAAAAAAACCTTAGTGGGAACTGAGTTCCTGCGAAATGTAGTCTGGTCGTTAATGACCGACGTTTCAGAAGATCTTACTGTCATAATAACGAATAATGATTATTTATCGCCTGAAGATGGATGCAGTAAGTTCCTCTAAAAATTCTTCCGGTATTTACCTTACTATGTTACATCCCAGAACAAACTGAAATTAAATTTGATACTGTAATTTTAATATCGATATGATAAAGTTTCGTAAATTAGGTAAAGACATTTTCTTCCACAATAGAGTTAACACTTATACCGTCATGGTTCGATTATCAGAACCTCGTTTGTGGTAATTAATATGTTATATAAAGCTCGTGTCTTTATTTCGCATGGCGCTACTGTTTTGTTCATAAATCAAGATGTGAAATGGTCATTAGTTTGTTACTATTAATAACTAAACAATTTATTTATATTTTTTTTATACGACGCATTCTTCAAGTGCCTTGAACATCTGGGGGTCCCAACTTTCGTTGGCTTTGATCAATTAGACAGTTTTTAGGACTCCTTGGACGAGTGGTCAGCCCGTCGCAAGGCCTCTACCTGTACGCAGGACAGCACAACACAGAAAGACGCCGACAAACATCCATGCCTTGAGTGGGATTCGAACCCACGGTCCCATCAACCAAGCGGCACAACTGCCTTTAACGCTTCGGAATTCCTGCATTCCTTGCAAGTCTCAAGATTACAGTCGCGAACAGTAATTTGTTTTGTTTAATCGTACACCATAAGCCACGGTGGTCTAGCGGTTAGAACGCTGGCCTCGTAATCCTGGGGTCACGGGTTCGATTCCCGGCGGTGCCCGAATTTATAACTTGTGTTGGGCAAGGCCGTGGTCTAGGCAACACGGAGTTTTCCTCCGGGGGCTTCCCCGGTTTCTCCGTGGCATCCCAACAATTACTCCATTCACACACAGAAGAAGGCAATGGCAAACCACTTCTGGATCATCTGCCAAGAACGTATATGAACAGGTCCCAGTCCGAGAAAAGGATGGAAGGATCCTGTTCATATGGACCTGTCGTCAGACAGAACACTAAAATAAAAATAAAATAAAAAATAAAATCGTACACCAAATGGAACTTCCTGCCTCCTTTAGTGGAGAAATGACTGAACAGCTTACAACTCAGTCAGGAATCGTGTTATGTTGTGTAAACGCGTTTCTTGAAACCGTTTCATTCCAATACAAACTAAATTATTAAGCAACAGTTTCGATAAAAAGTTTGAGCATATTCTGCGATTTGATTTTGGTTTTATACTGCAAATCAATAACTCCCTTCATTTGTTCGTAATAACTTTGCGTTTATTTTGTAATAATTTGAATGACTTTTTCCATTGGCTTTAGAGGCGTGTTATGTACTCCAATGGCGTTCTGTAATTCGACATTTTTGTTACAGATTGTACTTTTGGCATTCGCTTGGTTTCGTAGTGGCAGTGAAGTTTGTTTTGTTGGACGCAGGGCCCGAATTTTGAAATATTTAATAAATTGCAGTATTTCTTAGAGTTGGAACAGTTTTAACATTTAATTTTTAATATGGTATCACACGTTTTTCATGAGTTATATAAAAGTCTCAGGAGTAATATAAATTAATACGTTATTAATTTAGTCCTGCAGTGCATATTTGTCTGCATACCCAGTGATTCAAAACTGTATGTGGTCCAGTCAAAGTATTTTTGGTTATTAATGTTGTCAAGGTAAATATTTTTATTCATGAATGTTGTCATAGCAAATGTTTACCTGTAAATCTGTCTGTTGTTTGACTCCTGTCTGATCGGAGAATGTATATTGTTTGATGGGACGAATACGAAAGCTTTACCATAAATTCTGAATTTCAGCCACTGAAATTCTGACACTGGCATTATGTATTTTATTACAGCTAGTAATAATATTGGCATGTCAGATAAACATTAACTTCTTTGAATAACTTAGTTTTTTTTACTTAATTTTAAATGTTGTAATCGATACTTTAGATCTTGCAGTAACTATAAAATACGTACACGACGTAGTGAATAATTTATGTACGTGATTTCCGCTAAATAGACTCAATGATGTCCGTTTTTGAAGCCTAGTTTGTGAAAAAACTCTTGTAGACAAGACATCTCTGCAACCCCCAAGTGTTTTGAGTATTTTTCGTCGTTTTAGACTTAGAAATTACATCATACGATCTAATTTGTGCCTTTGTTTACTTTTAAACTGTAATTGTTTGTTTTTCGGGTCATTATCTTTTCTGATGCTGTCGTTATATTTTAAAATTTCATTCCATAATTATTTTACCATCCTACACGGCACAACATAGAAGATGGTAGCGAACCTCTCGCGTGGAACATGGCTACTGCTCGTTGCGCTGTTCGGGCTCGCGATACCGTACACATTTACACGATATTGAGACGGAACATGAGTAGCTGATGTATTTTTTACGGAAGTCAGGATTTTGGAATCAGTTAAACTGATACTTTGACCGTCATTTGTCTGTTTCTACGATTCGTCGAATGGTTACTTAATTTAGTACGTCTGTCTCTCTGTAACTGAGGTAATGTTTTATTATTTATTTACATAATGTTCTGTCTGACGACAGGTCCATATGAACAGGATCCTTCCATCCTTTTCTCGGACTGGGACCTGTTCATATACGTTCTTGGCAGATGATCCAGAAGTGGTTTGCAATTGCCTTCTTCTGTGTGTGAATGGACTAATTGTTGGGATGCCACGGAGGAAAACTCCGGGCTGCCTAGACCACGGCCTTGCCCACCACAAGTTATAAATTCGGGCACCGCCGGGAATCGAACCCGAGACCCCAGGATTACAAGCCCAGCGTTCTAACCGCTAGACCACCGTGGCCATCATTTATTTATTTAGTGTTCTGTCTGACGACAGGTCCATATGAACAGAATCCTTCCATCCTTTTCTCGGACTGGGACCTGTTCATATACGTTCTTGGCAGATGATCCAAAAGTGGTTTGCCATTGCCTTCTTCTGTGTGTGAATGGAGTAATTGTTGGGACGCCACGGAGGAAAACTCCGTGTTGCCAAGACCACGGCCTTGCCCAACACAAGTTATAAATTCGAACCCGACACCCCAGGATTAGTTATAAATTCGGTCACCGCCGGGAATCGAACCCGAGACGCTCAGGATTACAAGGCCAGCGTTCTAACCGCTAGACCACCGTGGCTCCCTCCATCATTAAGGCATTAAGGCAATTATTTATTACCCTGATGATAGAGGCATCCTCTCAGAAGACAGCCATCTTTATACTCTTCACTGTGAGAACCTGAAATCGCAGAATGCTGTATCTTCAAATCTGTTCCGTGTCTCAGTTAGCGCCACTGGACCCAAGGTTCGCGGGTTCGAACCCGACCGAGATAGATGGATTTTTAAGAGGTGTTAAAAGTCCGTAGTACAACAATAACTTGTGTTGGGCAAGTCCGTGGTCTAGGCAACACGGAGTTTACCTCCGGGGGCTTCCCCGGTTTCTTCGTGGCATCCCAACAATTACTCCATTCACACCCAGAAGAAGGCAATGGCAAACCACTTCTGGATCATCTGCCAAGAACGTATATGAACAGGTCCCAGTCCGAGAAAAGGATGGAAGGATCCTGTTCATATGGACCTGTCGTCAGACAGAACACTAAATAAATAAATATATAAATATGATATTTACAATCCGTTTGTTTGCTCGAACGTTGGTTCTGGCCGATTTTGACACTCGATGTTGATTGTTAGTTATGTTAACCTGTGACAAATTTGCTGTGGAATTTAAAGCGGATGGTACATTTGGTTACCGCTGTGCTTTATAGGGTTAAATATTTGTGTTCATGACTTTTCCCTGTTTTCATCGTCATCTTTTCGCTGTCTCAACATCGCAGAGTTCAGAGTAAAAGTATGAATACAGCCAACTCTCGGTTTACGAACGAGTTCCGTTCCAAGACGTTCGTTATACGTTTTTGTTCGTTATGTGTATCTTTCATTCCTGAGCTTTTACGATACGTATCGTATACATTAGCAGCCATTTTAAAGCATTAAAATCATGTACTAATTAACATATAATAATTTTCTGATAATTAATGTAATCTTTTAAAAGTTTGTTTATTTAAATCTTACAATCATGTTCACTATACGTTTGGCATTTCGTTTTATAAGGAACTCTATCTATTGGCGACTTTAAGAACTTTTGAATGAATTGTGACGTTCGTTATAGCGAATGTTCGTAAATCGAAAGTTGCCTGTATTTTGTATTTAGAATTGTAGGGCAGTAAACGTTTGCTTGTCTGTGAGAAAATTTGTGTTGGAGAGTAACAACATAGCAGTTTAATTTTCAAAATTACGTTAATTTGTCTTATTACATATGAACCTCATTTCGTTCTTTGATGTAAGAACAAAGCTATTTTTTAAAGATGGCTGTATTTTAATATATATCACCTTTTAATCTTTTAAATATTTACCGACGTTTCAGAGGAGCTACATTTTTGAACACCGCCATGCTTATTGATGCCGTCGTGAAATTCTGAAATCTGCAACAGTTACTCGTAATACACGCTATCGATATAATTTATCGACTTATCGATATACTTGGTAGGGGATCAGGTGCATATAAAAGTTATCAACTACTTTATATACAGAACGAAAGTTGGTTGTAAAGATGATCTCCCTCCGACCTTCGCGTGTGCCTACGTGGTTTGTATCCAACTTTTTATCCTCCTTCCAAGGTTGACTTCGCCCTAATAAGGGAGCGAGGACTAGTGGCAACTGAGATGCGAAATGAATCTGTTCTAAGTATTGTCTTTACCGACATTGTCTGTCTGTCAGTTACAAGATGCATTGCCAACTCATTAAAATAACAAATTAAGTTCAGAGCTTAGAATTAAACATACTCCTAACGTGGATGTAACTTAATCCAGTTTATAGCGTATGTATGAGTACATAAACCGAAACATTATAATCATGTCTACTACATATGTCCCTCAGTCTCATGTACAAAAAGTAAAAATTAAAATATACAAAGGTGTAATTTTGCTGTTTGGGTGCGAAACTTTGGAAGACCTAGGCTTAGATTGGAGGATAACATTAATATGGACATTAGGAAGATAGGAATCGATGCAGCGAATTGGGTGCAGCTGGCTCAGGATATAGTCCGATGGCGGGATTTTGTGAACACGGTGATGTATACAATCGATTATTCAAAGAATTTCCTGCATCATAGAGTGAGTGTGTTTGCCTCCTCAATATAAGTGTTAAACTAATAATTGGATTTCATTAAACTTCGTATCTTATTGAAAAGACTGTTCGACTTCTGTAGGTTTTAATTTTCTGACGTTGAAATAGCAACATGGCGGATGTTGGAAATTCGAAATGTGAGCTGTATTAGTGTCTGATAGTAAAGAGACGCTGTTAAGCATATTTAAATTTAAAATATATTTTCTTAAGATATTTTGTGGGTATTTTTGACGTAAATAAGTCTATATTTTAGGGTCAGTGTCATTCGGCAAAAATTGGAACGAAAAAGTGTAACAATGGTTTATCAACAAATAAACAACAGTGGTTACCTAGGAAACTTCATCTCTTTATCAACAAATCGACAATAATGTTTACCTAAGGAACATCTGTTTACTCGGCATTGTTGTTACCTACAAACCATTTCATTACATTACATTACTTTACATTAAATTTATCTACCACAGACCCATCTTAAGCGTAACTAATTCAAGTTAAATAAGCAATGTCTTAATCAAACTTTACGCAATTGTAAAGCATGTATAAAGGAAATATTTAGAATAAAGCCAATATATAAACTTCCCTTCCGTATAGACGTATTTACGTCAAATTCTCCGGAACCGTGGTTCCACTGACAACTTTTATTTTAACTCCTATGCGGTTCATGCAAATGGAATAAAAAACCAATTCACTAACCACAAAGCAGGGCATTACAGACTCGATTTGTAATGCGAGTGCCATCTACACAGCCCCGCATACAAATCGCTCGTCGCTGTGATTGGCGGAACTCGGCAACGTTTGAGTGAACGCGGTAGAAATCAACGGACAATTTCACTGTCTCTCTGTTCTGCCGCTTGTATTCTGAACTTTGTTCGCACTCACAACGGAATCTCAAGGCTGGCAACAACATTTAGTTTTTGCCGTGCGAAGTAGATGTTGTTTGATGTAGCTGAAGCCAGTAGAAGTACTGAAAACGGTGACAGGTAATATCGCTTCATTTTTCTTTCTTCTTTCAAGTTGCAGCTGGTCCTCTGTTGTGTTTTCTTATCCCACTGTCCTCTCTCTCCGCCTTACTCCCGTTCGCTCAACATTCACGTACAGCCGTGTCGTTTCGTGAAGGCAAAGTTTAAAAGCAGAACCAAACGATAATAAAAACAAAAGAGCGGAGCTTGTTAGCTGAGAATAAACAGGCGTACCAAAGCAATCTGTTTTACTCTAAACATTAAAGCGCATTACTCGCCATGTCCGTATTTGGTCAGCGGAGGGAAAACTGTGGTTCTTACTGGAATAAACCTGTCATCTCGTTACGTAAAAATCGATTTTGTTCTCACAACTTTAACTTAAAAAATTAAAAGATTTGGTAATGAAAGGCGAACAATTACAGTAGATATTTTCTGAGGGATAAAATGTTTCTTACGTTGACTTACGTTCAAAACACCCTCGAAATGAACTTTTGTGTCAGTGTACTAGAGGCTATTACGTGGTTAGGTTAGGTTAGGTTTTGAAGGAAGAAGTCTATGGAAAAATCTTACGAGAAGAAGAGATAGAATGGCGGGACACATTCTGAGGAACCCAGGATTGGTTAATTTGGTATTGGAAGGAACAGTTGAAGGGAAGAATTGTAGCGGGAGACAAAGAGTGGTATATGTGACGCAGATTTTTGAGGATGTGGAAATGAAGAGATTGGCGCGAGATATGCGAAAATGGAGGACCACATTAAAGCAGTCGAAAGACTGATGACAAACAAACAAAACAAACCTTTGAGTGTCATAAAAGCGCGGAATCATCGATCGGGTGGAGTAATATCAGCTTTTAAAAAGGATTTTGCTATATGGTGTCGTGTTTGGAAACCTACGTGGTGTCACTCCCTAAATTTCGAAAGTAGAACAATTTCAGAACTCAATATGACTTGCGTAATGAGTAACGCTTTGAGATAACGTACAGGAAGGAAGCTGTGATCTTGATACATAGCCGCTAGCGATGATTCAAGGTTGACAGATGTAATCTACGCACTTTCATACTTTGTGCGTAATGAAACATAGGTGAAAGCATAAGTTATCTAAAGTCTTCACCAATCAAAGACCAATGTTCAGATTTTACTCTGCCCCTACCAGGCATTTTTACTACTTTTAATTAGTATAGAAAAAGGCAGATATCAAGCAGGAGTCGTCGAGACGAGCAGCTGGGAAGCCAACACTAACCAAGCACGCTGTGCATTGTCTGTGTTTCTGCCACGAAAACATTTGACGCGAAGTCAGTAAAATGCTTCTGATAATTAAAAGAGAATAAATTTAGGTACTGGTTCTAGTTAAATATAGGTTACAACTTATTGGTTTAGGTTTCAGGGTTTGTATTTGTATACGTTGCTTATTATTGCTAGTTCGTGTAACCATATCTGATAAAATTCATTTAAATATTTATTGTAAAATATACACTCATATTAATACATGTATAGATAATTGATACGGTAACCCCTCGTCTACACCGACCTCTAATATCACCACCTCCCAGGTGCGTACGAGGTGCGATCGGAAGGTTTCTAGACTGCGCCTATAAAAACCCGTACACTTATCTCAGGTATTAAATTCATCCATCACCCTCGAAGTAGTTCCCCTGGGAGTGAACACAACGATCCCAGCGCCGCTGCCAAGTCTGGAAGCATCCCTGGAAATCTTTCTTTGTCAGCCTGTCAAGCACCATCTGCGATCTAACATCTAACCATCCCATCTCTCCTCCCCGAAGCGCTTTCAAGGCGTGTAGTGAGGATAGTAGGTGAATTTCATTTCGCTACGTATCGGACAACAAATATTCCTCAGAGTACAAATTGTAATAATCGTAATTCTCGTTAATATTGAGTACGTGGAATAATTAGACTGCATTAAAGTTCACCTTCATGTAACTCACTACAAGCAAGTGTGAACAGTTTGTACGCAATAAAATTTATGAGTATAGACACCGGAAAACATTTACTGTAGATCAGATTGTTGAAATAGATCTGTCTAAAAGACTTAACAAACTTGAAGATGGCTGTCTTCTGGGTTGTTGGGCCGTGTAGTCCGGTTGTAATTCGCCGACATGGTTACCTCCATCATCAGGGCTGGGATCGTTGTGTTCACTCCCAGGGGAACTACTTCGAGGGTGATGGATGAATTTAATACCTGAGATAAGTGTACGGGTTTTTATACGCGCAGTCTTGAAACCTTCCGATCGCACCTCGTATGTCGTAGCTCAAACGACTGTTCAGTATTTTAAAGAGTTTACCATCAGCTGTGTCTGCAAGATGTAGGTTTCGTGGTAATTCATCATTGTCAACAAGAATCAGTGGAAATGGGGTTTGAATTCAAGGGAATTCGAAAATATCGTTAGATCCCTCGATCATAATCAAAATAGAATTTATTCTTGCTACTACTAAAGCTTGCTTAAGGCAAAGAAGAGAAAATTCACTGCATCTTTAGTGACCATAAAATTAAGAGTGAAAAATTGCAAAATAATTACGAACAGATCAGTTTATATATTTAAAAAAATATTTTTTTGTAACAGTAGTTCACCATAAACCATGATAAAACGTCTGTTACGTTAAATATTATGAGACATTACAAGGAGGTTTTAAGCTCAGCGTACAATTTTTGTGTCTTAAGGACTCTTAGTTTGTTAGTTTGTTAGTTCTTAGGGCAGCAATATATATCTAATGTGTGCATGATGTTGGTTGATTTGTCGATGTCTGCAATATGGGGACTTTTTGTTGCAGGATGTTGGCGCTACTTTTTCTGCTTCTACTCTCCAGTTTAGTGTCGGGTCGGAACAACACAGACAAAACTCCGTGGCGCTGCCCAGAAATCACTCAGCCGCCCGCGGTGACTTGTTCCTGTGACCTCCCCCACACCCTTCGGTGTACTGGTGGCAGCTCCGCCCTGCAGGTGAGATCGTAACTAAAATATGAAATGTCTCATAAACATCGTTTCTGATTATCAACAAAGCACTACATGTGTGGAGTAAACATTCATAAATGACTCGTTCTTAATCATATTTCATTTGGCTTTTATAATATATGTTATTTGCGCTCTGTGCTTAGAAAAGTACGTAGTGTTTAATATTAAATGCTATCCAACAATTATAACGTGCTGTGTTAAGAAAATGTAACCAGAATCAGGTCTACCAACTTCTCCCGTAATACTCAAGTCACGTCACCCTAGTTACTTAGCCGTTGCTAACGCCAGTTACTCAAAAGTTGTGCACGTGTTAACGTGATGTATTCACAAGCTGAACGCGTGTTATTTGTTGGACATTACTTCGAATCTGAATAGATCGTGTAGCATTTAGCAATGCGTACCCTGACAAGGAAGTACCCAATAAGGCAATTCACCGACTGCTTTTATAAAGTTTCGGGACAAAGGAAGTGTTTGTCTGTGACAAGTGGCCATCGGACGACAAAACAGCTGGAATTGCGCTCGTACCGATTTTAAGCAGTGTATCGACTGCAACAGTGGCATACGTCTCCAAGAATGTAATATTACCATTGGTTTCGTGATATGGTTCATGTGTAGTGTTTAGAGCCGCGTTTTAAATGTATGACAGGTTTATGTCAGTCCGTCTTCGTAGTTAACCCCTTAAACATTTGATTTCGTTGATAATCTACGTGTATGATCTACGCAGAAAAGACCGATTTTAATTAGAACGCAAATTGATATTCTTACAGTGTGTCTTATTAAAACAATGATCACATGTAGTAAAAGCATGACGTTATTTAAAATATTCTATACAGTGCACATAGCCAAGGTGGTCTAGCGGTTAGAACGCTGGCCTTGTAATCCTGGGGTCTCGGGTTCGATTCCCGGCGGTGCCCGAATTTATAACTTGTGTTGGGCAAGGCCGTGGTCTAGGCAACACGGAGTTTTCCTCCGGGGGCTTCCCCGGTTTCTCCGTGACATCCCAACAATTACTCGGTGCCGGAATTTATAACTTGTGTTGGGCAAGGCCTTGGTCTAGGCAACACGGAGTTTTCCTCCGTTGCATCCCAACAATTACTCCATTCACACACAGACGAAGGCAATGGCAAACCACTTCTGGATCATCTGCCAAGAACGTATATGAACAGGTCCCAGTCCGAGAAAAGGATGGAAGGATCCTGTTCATATGGACCTGTCGTCAGACAAAACACTAAATAATAATAATAATGCAGTGCACAGTTAACAGGATTCGGAGTAAAACATGTTTTTGTCCATTTCAACTTCCGATTAATTACATCAGCAGTGGGTATTTGTCCGAAACAAGTGAACGTAAGGTCTATTTATAAAATCAAATTTTAAAATGTGAATCTGTTCTCCATAGTTCTTCGATATGATACGATTATCGATTATTCATGCAGCTCCATTGAAGTAGCTTGAGGCAAAAATCAAAGATTTCCTCAGTGTTTTCGTTGGTTCATTGCTTATAGACGTCGATTACAGTGGCCAGCGGTCTGAGGCGTGTTGCGGCCTTGAGATTGGTTCCGAAGAACCAGAATTTGAGTTTCTCACGGCGGTGACTAAGAAGAAGGCTGTCTTCTAGATGAAGTGCCGTTTTAGTGTGATAGAAGTTAATCGATGTTTCAGAGATCCTTTCTGCCTCCATCATCAGGGCTGGTGATGGAGAAGGCAGCCATCTTTGCGTAAAAACAAAGTTTTGAAAGCTTAACGACTGAGATATTACACCTAATTTAATAGTTCTCCTTTGGAGTTGGCGTTTGTCAACACCAGATTTAAGGTTTATATCGTGGTCTCATACTGCCTTCATCTTCAGGGTATAGTTCATCCCGTAAGAAGGTTTCTCGTAAACGTTGATAATCTCCTACAAGACTAAGCGGTGTGTCAACCCAGAACCCCACAGTCATCGCCGTGAATACTTCATATCCTCCATGACTCGGTCGTCGGAACCTCGTTTGTGGCAAAAGAGTACACTGCGTTGAGTTGAGGTCGGCTTCTTATAAGTATCCACCTGTTACGTCCCGTTTAGTGGCCCTCGGAGATTATTTTCTTAGGCTACACGCATCACACGAGAGTCAGAGAAGTTGCAGGTCCCTCAAGGGGCAGTGCCGCTGTGTATCGGGGATTTGTGGCAGAATGAAAATTTAGCGTCAATGTAGATACTTCTACAGTCAGCTGTTTAGATGCTTTTCGTGTAGTTATCTGAATTGAAGTAAGTTTAAATTTCCTACTTGTAATCGCAAAAGTTATTTATCGAATTTATGATTTTAGTGAAACTTCCACTATAATAAGTAACAGTAGTAGCCTAATTATCGGTTGAGACTTAGTATCTGGTAATTTTCTACCACTATTTAAAAGAAATTAGCGTTTTCAGAAGTGGGAATAAATATCAGTGCACAAACCTAATTTACTCCAATGTTCATATCAAGTGATAATTGAAACATCAAACTTAAAGCAATATTAAAGTCTAACCCAACTCGATTTTTGGTAGTGATATTTTATCCGTTATATTTATACGCGAAGAAAACACAACGCGTCTCCATTACAAAGATTATTCGGTAAATTAGAATATAACTGCTGTATATTCTAAAAATGGTATAAATTCGTAAATAAACTGGGCGAAATATAGAATTACTGATCATTAAAGCAGGTGATACACTTACTAACAGGTTGAGCACAGATGAACTTGACGCTTTAAAAATTATATAGAAAACAAATTCGGCGTAATTAGTACTTCGCGCCTATACTATTCGAAAAACTCTCGAAGTTTTGTAAACACCTCACAGAGACTCGATATCAAGGCCATAGCAATTGTGATTCGCTTGCCTCAACTCTGGCAAATATTGCTACGCAACTGTCTACTCGGCTGGGTGGTTGTGTGCGAAATGAACGTCTCCCTTCCTTCCGTAACTGCAGAACACACCAACTTCTCTGTTATCGGGTAGCCATTTTCAAAACTAGTGTCATCTAGCGGAGCCGCGTAACAACAACGATCACGCGGGTTATTTGAAACAAATATTTCCACAGTTCTTCTATTAACTTATATGGGTGTGAATTACGCCATAATTTGATTTCTGTATAATTTTGAAAGTGTAAAGTTCCTTTGTGCTCCGTGTATTAGGATTTAAAAGTTTAAACCCTATCCAATATCAAAAGATAGTTTAGTAACTATTTTTTTTTTAAGTTGGCAGTTACATTCCGGACTATCAATTTTGATTTTGCTTCATCTCATTGGATATTCTGTTGTATTTCTTTGTTTATCCGTCATTTATGTTCACATTTACCCTTCCTACAGCGTGTTCAGTTAAGTTACTAGAGTGCTGTGGTATCGCAGGTGATTGCAGAAGCCTTGCGAGGCCTAGTACCGCCTGCCGCCGTGTCGCTGTTGGACTGTACTGTCCAGAACGTGAGCTCACTACCCGGGACACTCCTAGAGGGCGTCATTCTTCATGGTCTTGTTGTGTCCTCGGGAGAGATACACCACGTGGCCGATCAGGCGTTCTCGGGGCTGGCCGGGCCGCTGCAGGCCCTTGGGTTACCAAACAACAAACTCCAGACCGTACCCACAGAAGCACTATCGGCTATCCCCGCCCTGGACCGACTTGATCTCTCTCATAATTTCCTAGAGACTCTTAGCACTGGCTCTTTTAAGGTAAGAGGCTGGGCACTAGACGTATGGCGTATTTTAGTTAAACTATCTGCTTACCCATTCCTTCCTTGGAGTAGAATTTCTACTTGAGATGTTTATAGTCGCTTAGGTACAAGGTAAGTTACGTATCTTATAGAACCTGAAGTTTAATTTCCGTCATTACAATAACCCGCCACTGGAACCACCCTCGAGCCAGTTGAAACTCATCTAAAATAATAATTGTTTAACTGCGCAGCAGGAGAAAATCCCTGCTAGGAATGCGATATACGCGCATGCGCAAGATTTCGCGGTGAGTGACAACCGATCCTTAAAGCATTCGTTCCACAACCACTGGACGAGCAACAGACAACAGGCTTTCGTGTGTTCTAATGGCTACAGCTTTAAGATTACCTCACAGAGGCACAGCGATTTAATCTAGAATATTATAACAACACCCACAGAACACATTAAAAGTGCGCTCACTACAGGCTACTCTTAACTGATTGATATTTTCAGTCTGTGTAGTAGCCTTAAACTCTGACGTATCGCACTTCCCACCAATAGCAGCCCTCTAGTCCACCAGGCAGTAAACATTCCCCGCGCACCGCAACAGAAACGATTTCCCGCTGCAGGGATTTTCTCGTGATTTGTGGACAGTACATTTGGCGTTGTTTATTTTCTGACATACATATAAGACTAATTTTATATTTAATTAAACAAAAACATACTAATTTATTTAGGTGTTTGAAATTAAAGCGAATGTAATCTGGATACGATGGTGAATAACTAGAACACATTGTGGGCTGCTCTGTACAGTCGATTCAATTTGAGAACCACTAAATATATTTGGAAGACACTTGGTACGGAGTTTGTGCTGTTCTGCACGACCTAGAAATCGTTCTCAGTTTGTTTGTAGCTCTAACAGCTGAGGTTGTTCGACCACCACTACTAATGAACTCCCCTCTCTCGGCTTACACATTGCGCATGTAGATGGCACCACTGCACGCGCGACCGATAATGAGGTGCTGCGATCTTGTGGTCAAAGTTACAACTATCGAACAAGAACCTATGTCGATATGTGTTTTAATCGAATACACTGGTAGACTTTGTTCCGTATACTGTATCAAATTCCGCCAATTCATTAAAAAGAAAGCTATAAAAAGGTAACGATATGGCTAGCAAAGTAGGACTGACATTTATGCAGGAAACAAAAGAAGAGTGGAAATCATGTTTTTTTTTAAACCTTCGCAGTTTAAAAGCGCAGTGATTTGCAACTTATGTGAAGGACATTACTTTCTCACTGAAATCTTTGTATCTCACATCTAGTATAAACCTTTGTGTGATGGTGACAGTTATGTTCTTGAACTCGATGTCGTGTTGCCGATAGGAACAGCTGGCTGAAGAAACCGGTTTACCTAAGCAGAAGCTTTCCCATCAATCACTAATGAGTCATGAAAGACTTTGAATGAGGTTCCGTATCGGTAATCTTCAGACAGCAAAATCCTCCCACTGTTTTTTTTAGTATATTCTGAGGGATAAGAAAATCTACTGCATGCCATTTGTGCAATTTTCTCATGATCATCTCTTGTCTCGATCATTCATGACAAATAAATCGATACTGCTTCAGGTCGAATTGGTTGATTTTTACTAGACTCACCTGCAGGGTGATTCATAGCTCTTGTATAATATTAAGGAGGTTATGGAAGAGATCGTTCAGAGCACAAAGTTTGATCTTTTTCTAGATTCGTCATCGTTTACTAGTTACGAAATATCTTTGATGTCGCTTTTATTGTCTAATGTCGTCTTAATACACCAGTAGATTTGCTTGTTTACAATAAAATAAAGAGAGACAGGTACTGTCCACAGATGACGAGAAAAACTCTGCTTTGAGAAGTCGTTTCTGTTGCGGTGCGCGGGGAATGTTTACTGCCTGGTGGACTAGAGGGCTGCTATTGGTGGGAAGTGTGATACGTCAGAGTTTAAGGCTACTACACAGACTGAAAACATCAAGCAGTTAAGAGTAGCGTGTAGTGAGCGCACTTTTAATGTGTTCTGTGGGTGTTGTCATAATATTCTAGATTAAACCTCTGTGCCACTGTGAGGTAACCTTAAAGCTGTACCCATTAGAACACACGAAAGCCTGTCGTCTGTTGTTCGTTCAGTGGTTGTGGAACGAATGCTTTTAGGACGGGTCGTCACTCACCGCGAAATCTTGCGCATGCGCGTATATCGCATTCCTAGCAGGGATTTTCTCCTGGTCTGGCGGACTGTAGAAGTAAGGCAAATTCCGCCCTTGAGAATTTTTTAATCGTTACTTCAGAATACTACAGTTTGGACGCTTTTCTGTCCGTGAGATGGGCACTGAATATTATCGAAGTGTCTTCCTTTATCCTGAACACATGACTCAGAGCGACTTGGAATTGAGCCCACGCTGGAAATTAATTGTCTAGACTCGATGTCTGCAGTAACCACATCAGTGAGATTAGTTAATTCGTCGCGATCGTGAAGAATTGTGGCATAAATATTTTCTGTCTTGCGTCGCCACAAATGGAGATCTAGGGTGAGTAGATACTATATACCGATTAAGCCCATTTTGGGAAAAATCCAATTTTTTACAAAAAATACCAAAAGTCAGTCAAAATCATGAAAAAGCATTGAAAATCGTAATTTGTGATCCATCGCCTTGTTCTTGGGTACCCGGATATTTTTTTGAAAATTATAATGTTCCAATAATTAAGTTTACCCATGGATTATGTGTTAGTATGTCAGAAATGTAACTTACATTAAGTTGTTTGAAGTTTATTTGGTTGACATTTTGGCAGTTTTTAGCTTTCATACTAATTCTAAGACATTTGAGGGTTTAAAAACTTTATAATATTAAACGTTCTGATCATCTAGAGAATTTACGTTAAAGTATCAATTATTTACGTTTTAATATCCCAGATATTATATTCATTATTTTCTTCTATCCAAAAGAACAGAATATGGTAAAGAATGTTTGATCTTGTATTATTCCATAATAGTTCTAATTGCTCTATTAATGCCAGCTTTTTTGTTTTATTTCCCACTTATGATGAAAATAATGAGTTATCATCATCATAATCAACTGTTACTCCATAATTAGTTTTAAACTCCAAATGTGTAGCCTGATCATTCCTTAATTTCGTAGATTTATTTGTAGTATACTAACTATATGGCTTATGGAACCCGATGGTTCATCACCGAATTAACCAAAGCCTTCCACCGGAATCCTGTCCTGGGCCAACAAAATTCTTTTAACCAATTGTCTCTATATGAGAATGTTAGTTCCGCCCCCCCATTATGAGCGTAGCTCATGCATTTCTTTGCTGCAAAACAGAAAACAGCGTAAATGATAAATACTAATAAAAGTTATTGAAATAACAAACCACGTGGTCATTGAACAAACAGAAAGTTGTGTATGTCAGTCAAAAAGTAGAAGGATGTTTCGTCACTGAACAACAAATTTAACGAAACTTACTAGAATTATCTACAGATTTCAACGTAAAATATTTGGTATGTTCATATAAGTGATTTTTAATATTAATTTATTTATTCTTGTATATTATAGCGCATTCATTGATAAAGTAGAATTCAACTGTCATTCCTAACCTCAATCAGGAACTACTACGAGCTAGGTAAATTGATTTTATTGTTTTATGCATTGTTGCCACATTCTGAAACTAGAAACTTCATATGCGTACTTAGTTTTAAAAGTGTAAGATTTCAGACAGTGCCTATATACATTCGTTTGGTTGGTTAAAGAATTTAAAGATAATCTACCCACCTGTAACAAGTATTCATATCTGAGAACACATTAAATCAATCAAAATGAAAAGTTAAAAAAAAATTTTTACTTAAACTAAATTTCTTCTTCTATGGCTCTCCGGTCCGTATTCGGTCCATGGCCTCCTCAACTCTCCTATTCCATTTGGTCCGTCTGTCCGAGGCTTTGATTGAGGTTACGAAACATCTTCCTTTTTACGGTGCAAGGTTGTTAGCCTTGTGACCAACCCCTAGCCTGGATGACCAGGGTACCTGTCTTAGTCTGACCTCTCCCCCTCGACCAATCTGGCTAGGGAGGCCCTACAAGTAGCTCTTGGGGTCAAGCCCCACCACCACGACAAGGTGCAGGTACCATGAAGTGGGGAAACTAAAATTAGTAATGAAATTTTTTTTGCGCCTGATGTAAAGGTTATACCACCTTGATACGGTCTACAGGCCTCATTTTTGTAAACAAGGTGTGTTATATTAACATAAAGTTGGAATTTAAAATGGCGAGGCTTATCGAAATGACATGTCTGATTGAATGTTATGATGAGTAAAACCATTTATCAGTTCCATTGTAATAATTAACATTTAAATTTTTTATTGTCCTGTGAGCTGTCTAAACATGTTTATTGCTTCTTGCAAGTGTGTCCCTGTGAGGGCTATAAATCGTAACACAATGCTGGCTTTTCTTTTCTGTAGGGGTTGTTTAACCTCACTTTCTTGGAACTGAGCGAGAACAGATTATCTGCGTTGGAAGATGACGCAATTTCGTCGTTACCAAAGCTACAAACACTGCGCTTGAGAGGCAACAGGCTTGGCGTGAATGCCGTGTCAGTTCTTCGAGGAATGCGGTCTCTACAAGAGCTGGATGTCAGCGACAACTTACTTGCGGGTCCTTTAGGTTCAACCACCCTTCCCGCATTACCAGGCCTCAGAGTTCTGCAGCTAGCTCACAATCAGATCAGCAGTGTTCGTCGAGGTGCACTCACAGGTTTCGCGTCGCTCGTCTCTCTTACTCTGAACCATAATCAGATCGACGTACTCGAAGACAACGCGTTTAGTGAGTTGCGGACGCTTACGCAACTTGACATGGCACACAATCGTATTGTAGCGGTGTCTGGGAACTCTTTGGCACATCTCTCAAGATTGGTGCAACTCGACCTGGCTCATAATTTCCTCCGAGCACTTACTGCCGACCTTGTGGTTCCGCTAAGAAATTTGAAAGAATTGAGGCTCGATGATAATGACATATCTATGGTGACAAGTGATGCCCTAACTTCAGGCGTAATGCTTCGTCGGCTTACTTTGGCAGGTAAGAAAGATTTAAATTGTGTGTGTGCACGTCTTTTATGTGTATATACATACATACATAACCTCAATCATCTGTCTCACCATCATGTGTTAATTACTCGATCGAGTGTTTAATTGTATTTATTTGAGAATTGTATCATTATCAACATTACAGGTTTAGTATCCACTGAAAAATACATCTTGTGAATCCCAACATAACTGTGGGTTAATTAGTTTCAGATTAACGTAAGACAGATTGGTCTGTAAACCAAGATCTAATGTTCCACGGACCAAAAAGCTTCTCATTATTCGTACAAATAACAAACTGGTTGTTGAAATAAGCTGGAAAAATATGCACTTAAACATACTGATACTTGGTGATCTTCTGAGTTGTTCCATGCGGTTTTCATATCTGAAAATCGAGGCAGTATCTTCTGGCGTACAGCCGAAACAAGCAGGAACCACCCAGAAGATCAAAATCTGTACCGACGCTGCTGTGAAAAGCTCATCCTATAGGAACTGATATATGATTCTGTTTGCACAGACAACCCACTTAACTGTGACTGCAGTCTTGCCGAATTTGCCGAATGGCTCACCAATTCGAGCCATCTGCCTGCCTCTGACCAAGCCACAGCTGTGTGTGCCACACCTCCATCGCTGGAGAACGGTTTATTGGCAGAAGTTTCACCACATGAGCTGCTATGTGGAGAGGATGAAGAAGATACTGGGCCAGCACCACCTCAGGGACCTCTCGCTCCTCAAGTTCCTGTTTCTGGTAAACAGGTTACCCTCCACATATTTCACTACGATGGCTACAGTGTAAAACTCTTGTGGAATGTCGAAGCTAGCGCGGCACCTTATGCCTGTGACGCTCTGTTCGTGTATGAAGAAGTGGGTGCACACGAGGTGCTGTTGGAATCCAACCCGGTCCGATGCAATTCCTCCCAGTTAGCCGATCCGAGAGCGCTGACTCTGACATTATCAAGCTCGGGCCTGTTGCTCGGCCACCGTTACCGCTATTGCGTGGTGCTTCTAGAAGGCGGTGGAGTAGCCTCCGATGAGATGGCATTAGTGCTTGGTTGCAGCGACATTATACCGCTAATACCCACAGCACAACCTCAGTCACAGCCTTTACCAGAATTTAGTTTGACGACGCACATCGCCGCCCTGCATGCGAATGTGAGTTCACCTGGAACGTTGTTAATAGTGGTCCAGCTGTGGGAGCAGCCCCTGCCCGATGCACACTGTTCGCTTGCTGTCGCAGTGTTTACAAGCAATTCCCCTATAGCGCAACAGCACCTCAATTGTTCGAATCCAAGGACAGTTATCGGAGACCTTCCTGTGGGGCCTTATCGTGTCTGTGCGACAACAGGAGACTTTCCATCGACAGGACCCAGAGCACGATGCATCACAGTTCAACAACCAATAAGTTCACAGGACCTAGGCGGCACGAACATCGCCATCGCTACTGGGTTTGTGGCCCTCAGTACAGTTTTGCTTCTGGGACTAATCCTAGGAACCAGGAGACTATTTCGAAGGCCTAAGCTTTTGCCCACGCATCAGTGTTTTCTGGCTGGCCCACAAGATGAAGAGCAGCATTCTCGTTATGTCAAACTACACGCCACTACAAAACTTTAACGCTTGACCAGAAGTTATCTTCAATTAAAGCAAAGACGAGTGTATTCATATCTGGTGTAGGTAAAGCGTGCCGAGTCACTACAGTTCTATGGAAAGTCTTAAGGGCATTATTGACTACAGAAGTGAGCAGTTCTTGACTTGAAAGAAAAGAACGACTCAAAGTGTGGCTTAATTAGAGGATTGAGAGAGAAAAACTCCTTTTTTTTTTTTTAAACTGTCATGTACCTGCAACATGTATGGTAAAGTATCCATACCATGAACAGTATAAATGTATTTCTTTTGTACTTCATGCAATACATCGTTTGTTTCCAGGATGATGTGAAAGGAAAGTGCGGTCAATTTTACGCAACAAAAACTTTCCACACGCAGATGCAACAGACAACTACGTGTGGCTGAAAAGCAAGAGTTCTAATTAACAATTACATACGTATATTAACAACCCAGAAGACAGAAATCTTATTGAAACAAATATTGTCCTTAACTATTATCATACAGGAAAAGGAGAATTATACCCCTTGTACTGCAAGTCTGGAGAGAACCAGGTTTATTGGTACGCAAATGTGATGCACGGAGAGCCGGAATGTGCTTAAGCTCCGTTACAGTCTTTAAAGGTTAAAGCTAGAAGTAAGATTAATTTATTTCCACTTAGTTTGCTGAATCATACAATAAGAAAATTACCCTGTATATAAAATCTAACTGAAAACTTATTTTTAATGCTTTAGTAAATGTATCATTATAAAAATTGTTTGTACTGCTATGTCTGAATGAACACTCATCACAATTTTCTTGATAATACTGTTTGCTTCATTATGTTTCAAGTGTTACACAATCTCAGTATAATGAAATAATTTAAGCATCTATAAGCTTTGTGCATAAATACACTTATAACCTGAGGCAGTGTCGTTTATCATGAATTAATTCTAATCCAAAAATACACATTCTGATTCTCAACAAATGTTGTTTATCTGCAACTTGAAAATACACTTTTCAGACTTCAATTTTTACTTCATTGTCACAGATACATAAATTACGTTCAGATTAAAAGTCATGACCTTCAGTTTAGAAAGTAACTTCTGTGCTTCTTTTGGCCTGACATTCTAAACTAATAAATTCCGTCTGTTCTGTAAATAACGTATACAGTTGATTAACATATAAACAGATTACATAAACAAGTCAATATGTACACACCTTTATTATATTCCATGGATCGATACATGTGAAATGGCTGCCTGAATCACGTTTCTGCCAGGTTATGTATTCAACAAGTTTTCAGCTTTGGTGATCATCCAGGCAGAATTTACAGTAAGCTTAACCTCTTCAAGTCTGTCTGTCTCTTTGTCTGTTGATTGTGCAACCCTCAGTGGCAGTAGAAAATACAGTGATTTAAGTGTTAATGATTTGCAATTGTCATGTTCCAGTTCCAATGAAACAGTTCAGTTCTGTTTCATTTCAGATGCAGATGTTTCAATTGAGGAGAATTTTCACCAGGCATTATAATTTGATTCTCTAGAAAGATGTCACAAATGATTACTGGGTTATTAACATTGTGCATTCTCTACTTTACCAAGAAATGTTAATTTCCCTAGATAGTGGAATAGTTGCAGTGAAGTAATAAACTGGAAATGTTCAAGCCTTGGAACATAATCATCTGCCACATGGACTTTAATACTGCAAAAGTGTCAACAAAGTCTACATACAGCATTGAAAATTTTTTCACCAAACTGCAAACGCTCTTCATAAAAGTATTTTCAGCATTATCAACATTTGTAAGTTTTATGCTGTCTTTCAAATGGTTATCTACTCTAGTCAATTGCATATACTTACATCATGGAGCTGAGTCCTTGAGAAGCCTCTCAAAAGAAATTCCCAAAATGTTATGGAACCCAAAGGTTCATTACCATGTTTACAAGAGCCCACCACAGGTTCCTATACTTGGCCAGATGAATCCAGTCCATGCCACCCCATCCTATTTCTCTAAAATCCATTTTAATTTAATACTTCTGACCACACTAAACATTCTTACAGCTTTGCTCAGGTCAAAACCAAAGAACACAACTGCTTTCACATGTACACTTAAATGATAGGGCTCGGTAGCTCGGTCAGCACTATAACTGCCTAAACAGTGGTTGTGACTTATTCTACATTTAATCAAACTTTTTATACATCTGTGTGACAAAGTTTTCGCGAAGGATAGTTTATTGAATCACCATCACTGCCAACTTAAAATTCTTCTAAATTAGCCCTACTGCTGCAAACAGATTCTTAGATTACTCCAGAATTATAACACAATCAGTCTTTAGTAAAATATCTAACACTACTTTTGTATGAGTAATGTTCCAGTATGTGGTTTAATCCCTGCTTGAGATATGAAGTTTCCTGAACAATCGAAACCACTGATAATCCGCAAAATGAAACAAAAACACTCAGACGTAACAAACGAGTAAGTTTACTAACAGACGTGCACACCTTAAATTTTTATGGATTTTACTAACAACAAACAGAAAATTATTTAAAATTTAATGCAGTACACACCAACTACTTTTAAAAATTTTCAACAGACAGTAATGACGTTCTACTCTCGTAAACTTAAGGATAAAGCAACATTTGGTTTATAATAATACCGTTGTATTAAGACTTTGTTTTAAATTTCTTATATTTTACAACTGATTTTCTAAATTAATTTCAAATTTTGATTTGAACCAGTTAGACCCATTGAATTTGTCATGGGAACACATCGACATAGATGGGTGGATAATATTTGCATGGGGTTACAAGAAAAATCTGTGGGGACTTTAACTGGATTTATGTGACTCAAAATGAGGAAAAGCAATGAGCCTTTGTAAACATTCGAGTTTCATAAATAAGCTAAATCACTTGGTTTTGTGAGTGACTATCAGCTTCTCAAACAGGGCGCTGTTGCATGTAATTGTGGCCTAATACATCTAGGGAAGGAGAACTGAGACCGATAAATTCGCTATATATTATAACATTTTATAATCAATTTATAAATGGGAGAGACCGTTTATGTCAATGAAATACTTAAATGTCATAACCTTAAAAGTGGCTGTATCTTTATTAATCGTTGACTATTGGCAGTTTTTCCTCGGCGTAGTAACCATGTATGTGGAATAAATGTAAACTCTGTGACGCTCTGTGAGGCCATGGTTGCTAGACTTGTGGAACGAACAAAAGTTGCACATCTCTAAGTTTAATTGCAACGACATGTTTGGTGGCTGTGTTCTCCCGAGGAATTAGTTGCTGATGAATTCAGTAAAAGTTTCCTGGTAGTTACATTATTATTACTCAAGAAAAGCGAGCTGAACTTCTCAAGTTTGAAATTTTCAAGAAACCAACGGCAAAGGAACCATCTACGGATTTGCACAAGTTTGTCTATTGATTGGATGCTGCTTGTAAAAGTTATAGTGAGTATGAAGTACGTATTACTGACCACTTACCGTATGATGGCAAAAACTAGGTCAAATCTACCCACAGAAACGTACCATTAAGGGCGTTACAGGATTTACAACTGTGTTGGCCCTTATCAGTAACTACAAATTTAGGTTATATTGCAGTTGCAACTACTCACCAATTGAATGGTTTAGGGAATCCGGTGGTTCATCACCGAATTAACCAAAGCCCTCCACCAGCCCCAATCCTGGACCAGCAAAATCCAATCG
>NW_019060169.1:98653-110989 GCF_000696155.1 Zootermopsis nevadensis | reverse complement strand
TCCAGAGGTGGGATCTCATAATTTGTTAATTCCTAATACCAAGAGAAAGAAAAAGAATTGTTATCAATTTACTCCTTCTATAATGGGGTATGGCTATTTCTGAAATTTATTTATGTGATTTTTACTTAGATAATGATTTATTGGAGACAGAAATCTAATGTCACAGATTCAAACCTGATCACACTTTTGATATCACTTCATTTTTTAAATCATTTCATTGTTTAATGAGAAATACATTTTATATTAGGCCCTAATACTAAAGCTGTGAGATCCCAAACTGATTGTTGTGACTGTGTTGCACCAGAACAATTATTAGATCAGAGTGAATGGGATTAAATTCAGAGGAAATCAATTTTTTAAATTTTTTTTCGTGGGAAAGGGTTCTGCAGGAATTCTTGTTAGAGATTTTATGTATGTGAACCAAAATTGTCACACTTTATTTCAGGAAGTGTTTGCTTGTGAGGAGTGCTCTCACGTTATAGAAATGGCCATGTAACTGCAGACTGTGCCATGACGAGGGCTGCGAAGCCACAAAGTTGATATCCACATACCGAAACTTGACGCTGCACGAAATGTCACTTACAACAGAAGTGAGATGGAAGAAATTCAGAAGTGTAAGATCTTTTATAATATGAGAATAAGCACAGTAAGTAAGTGAAAGTGAAAGTGTTTATATCTGAAGTGTGGCCGGATTAAGATATGCGTAACTTAAAATATGTGAAAGTTAAATATACTGAGTTTGCTGCACAGAAATTAACATTAAATAAATTTGTTTTATATTAAATATTTGATAAGCTTTAGTAAGATTTGTGAACGTCAACTATAATATCAACAGTTGAAGTAAAGTTGTATAAAAATTAGTGAAGAAACTGTCAAATGATGGAACTGAGCTGAACCGACAGCGCTTAATACTGTAAAATATTTAGCTGTGATTCTGGCCTAGGGTGACCAAACTCCTCACTGTTAATTCAGGTACATTTTCTTGTCTAATTTTACTCTTCAGGATATATTTTTTGTGAATGTTTACCACAAACGTGTCACATCATGCCATCTGGCAGAGACGTTAACACTGGACTCTCTCAAACCCATACTCAATTTTTAGTCAGAAGTAAGTAACTTGTAGACGAATTTTTGGAACTCGTGATAAATATATTCATAATAGTAAAAATGCCACCTAAGAAACCACCACCTTCGTTAATCAAAATATGTCTACGAGCTTTTGCAGACTGGTTCTTAAAAGTATGGGAGACCGGTAGTCAGCAAGAAATAGAAAATTTTGGACTGGAAGTGCACAGATTCCTGTCATCGCATATTCCTTCTGTGGTTGCCGACAGCTTAATTTCACAACTGCTCGAGATGTACGTTCAGAGATATGAATGTAATCCCGATATGCATATGAGCATCTTCCTTCACTGTATAATGCTGCCACAGTTAAATGTTATAGATTTCTCAGAAGTAATAAACCTTGGCATTAATACCATAGGATTCTTTGAGTATGTTATTGCTTCAGAATTACACTCGCATGGAAGGTTGGTGAAGATTTCTTTGCAAATGCATGGAAGAGACAGTGACCTTCAATTATGTACTGATCACACTTTGGAGCTAATTGGAAAGAACTGCCCACAACTAAAGTCATTAAATGTTTCTTATAGTGGCCATGTTCGTAATGAAGGCCTGCAGTATCTTGTTCCATGTTCAGAAAGTCCAGGGTGCCCTCTGTTAGAAGAAATATTTGTTTATAAATGTGCTGTTTCTGAGATTGGGGTGACTAATATTCTGAGGTCATTGCCCAACATTCGTTTAATTGGATACGAGAAAATGGTTTTATGTCTTCTGCAGTTGTATGAACAGATGACCAGAGACGGCAGTCCTTTGAAAGAGCGCCTTAAACTTACACATGTTGAAAATACGAGTATAAACCTTGATCGAAGTTACATGCGTTTTGACAAAAGAGTGGTCGATGTCGTATGTACGCTTTGTCCACACTTGTATGATCTTAAAGTCCATGTAGCCGATGAGGATGTTCCGACACTTGAACAGTTCGAGTCTCTCACTTCACTGGAACTGACCTATAAAATTCAGAGACCGGCGTCTCCAGGGGAAGGTACAGAGTACTTCCTCCGTGTTCGAGGCGCACAGCTCAGCAGCCTAGCAATTACTTGTCTCGTCCTACACGAGAAGCAAATTATAATGCTTGGGGAAAATTGCTCTAACTTAAAACATCTGTATCTGAAATGCGAGTGGCTAGAACTGCGTCATTTGGAACTGGAACATGACGACGCGCTCAGCAAATGCAAATTCTTTAAACTTGAATCGCTGTGTTTTTTTACTGGGAAAGAACCACGGCATGTGTCTGAATTTCCTGTGAGAGTTGTACAGTGCATATTACGTAATACAGACAGGCTTGAAGAGCTAAAGATTTTTGTAAATACTCCTTCAATAACAGATGTTTGGATGAATGAGTTGTTATCATCTGTCAACACAGCAGTGCTAAAAGAATTGATGATCGCTTTGCCTGGCAGATACAGGAAATCGACAGTCATTGATCTGTCGATGTCATCTGTTAACGAGATAATCAGCCGAGCACCTCATTTGCAGAAGTTAGGGAATCTTATATTTTGGAATGTGAGGTCAAAAAAGGTATGGAAGTTGAAGCGTAAGATGGAGAAATTGAATTTTGATTTAAATATAATAATCGAATCCATGACAGAGAATTGGTAATGGAGTTTGAGTAGTGTATTTTGAATTTGCAGATGGAGAGCATTTATTGAGAATCAGAATGTGTATTCTGCACTAGAATTATGAACAAGAACATTGCCTGTAACATCAGAATTGCTTGTGTATTAATATTTACGTGATAAGAAATATTTTTCACAAAGATATATATAAATTTCTTCAATGTACTGCAATTTAATATTACCAGAAACATTGTTGTGTGTTATGAAACATACGCTTCTCGATCTGCCTTGTTGCTTGAAACATAGAGTTGCTATTTAATATGTTATTGTATTTCAAAACTTTATGCAAAGTGTTATCGTCATTGTATGGATGGTGATTTTTGTTGTTCCTAAGAAAATTATTTACTATGTTAAAATGTACAGTCAGTAGTTTTGTGTAATTGTAGATGTATAAAGCAGATGTGGACGTAATTCAAAATAAGCAAGTTGAAGTTTGAATTTCTAATGGTTTTGCTAGAATATAAATTAGTACTTCAGCTGGGATAGCTCAATTATAATGACTAGGCTACAGGTTGGATGACCAGTGTTTGGTATCCTGACTTCAGAATTATTCTCTTTTCCGCAATGTCGAAACTGACCCTGGGGCCCATCTAGCCTCATGTCCAATGGGCACCAAAGTTTCCACAGATGTAAAGCAGCCAGGGTATGAAGCAGACCATCCATTTTCTTCTGGTACCCCATACATCTGCATGATGTGGTGTTCCGTCAAGCATCGGGTAAACTAAGCCGTTGGTTCTAAGATTAATAAGCTGCCTAACATAATAAAATATTTTAATTCTTCACAGGAACAGTAACATCGCACACAAAATCTCAGTTGCATTAGAAGTAGAGTTTGTGTCCACAGGTCTGGTCATATTAATGTCGATGGATTCGTGTTATTGTGTACTAGAGTTTAGAATGTATTGTTGAGGAACTAACCATCTTATAGTTATTACATTGCACAGTTAGAAACCATTTTTCCATATTTATGTAAGTGTTCACCTTGTTAAAAATGTTTGTAGACCTGAATGACATTTGTAATTAATATTATTACTTTTTTCAATTGGTACTTGGTCTCATGACCTGAATGACATTTGTAATTAATATTTTTACTTTTTTCAATTGGTACTTGGTGTCACTGTAAAGCAAAATAGAGGTTATGTCTGACAAATACAAACTTTGTGAAAATTTTGTTAGTGTACATTCCCAGCACCACGTTCAGCTGACATCTTGTCCGTTTCAATTAATTAGAAATGAAATGGATGCTTGTGAAATAGACCTAAGGTAAGTCTTGTCATAAATTAAGAAGTGACTTTTATAAACCTGTAGAGGTAGGTGCAAGGAATATACAGCTTCATGAATTTGGAGTGCAAATAATGGACAGGAGTGTGTGAAAAACTGTTTAAGCCTTTTAGATCCTTTGTCATATATAAGTCAGAAATCTTTATACTCTGAAATTAAATAGAGAACGTGAAACTGGCCTAGGTATTTGTCACATTTAATCCAACATTTACAAAATTATATTTGAGTAGTAACAGCATCTGGTGAAGTGTTATATAAAGGTAATTTGGACTTCAAAGGGTTATGGAATCCTGTTTACAAATGTTTCATGGTAACAGGTTGATTGGGAAGAAATATAAACATCACAGAATCGGCTACTGAAGAAATATACTCCAGGAAAATGTAAATGACTGAGAAGAAACATGTTGAGGTTAGTGAATCACTTTGAAACAGCCACAAAAAATAAGGACCAAAACTAATTGTAAACTTTTCATGTTTTCAAAAAAGTGCAATCTTTTCTGGCACCAACATTTTCAAGTTGGTCACCTGATCTCAGAAGGCTTGGGAATGAAACCACAATTTTAAGCAGCATTGAGAAAGCCTTAAATACGTTATGCTTTTCCCTGCTGAAGAGTTAATAATGTTTAAAATAAACTCACAAAATTTAAAAGATTTCTTGCCTTAATATATCATATAATGTAGAGAATTTTAATGGTGTTTCTAGACCACAACTATTAATTTTGATTTAATTTTTAGTGCTTGTTGTGTGGGGGTTGGTAAGACTAATTTTTTAAATAAAATATACGCGGAACATTTCCCACGGATAAATTTCAGTTTCTCGTATTTTCCATCACACCCAATTTCTTCAACAAAAGAGGCTAGGGCTCAGAAGAGCAATATTACATTTAACCTTGCATATATGTCTGGTCGCAAAACTTTTTTTGTGTGCTTTACAGACGCGATTTATCAGTCCATACCATCATCAGCGGCTTTTCTAAGGCCACTCGATCTGCACTAATGAGAAAAAACTGCCTAGAACGTTATTTGCGGAAAGTCGTATTTAAAGTAATCAAAATGTGTTAGGCTTACTGCAAATGGTTGGATAAATATAATTTATATTAGACCTGCTATAAATCTGAAGCTGCTGCCACCTGTGGTTAGCAGACGAAATTAATTTTCGACTTCTTTAAATTCTTATGTTAAAGTATGCAATTTGTTATGCATATAACTACTCTGTGACTTCTAGATTTGTTTATAGTAGGGAAGTTTGGAATTGTACTTTTTTAAAACATCTGTGAAATTCCCTGACTCGTGTGTTGGACACACTTGGCACAGTAATTTAGAAGATGTCGGTTGTGAGCTTGTGACCGTGTTGCGTGTTGTTTGATTACAGTGGACTAAGTGTGACTGTGTTTATAACAATTGTAAAGATGTGATCTGTTCAAGACGTTTCTCGAGTGCAAAGTTAAACTTGCTGCACACACAACAGGTCAGTGTGACTTTCATCACTACTAAGAAAGGTATGGAGAGTATTACATTAAAAGCAACAGGTGTGTGTATGTGTGTATTTGACCGCAGAATCTTGAATGTGTACTTAATTGTAAGCGATTGAAGTGATGACTCCTTTTGAACTAAGTATTTTACTGCATTGATCAAAGTTTGTTTTGAGAAGCTATTGTTCGGTTCGTCAAGACAAATAAACCGAATATGGAGAAAGAATCTGTCCCAATGCCAATTGTCCACCACAAATCCCACACGGACTGACCATAACAGATACGACTTGCTACAAACACCGTAATAGCACAGCCCAAAGTTTCAACATCGCTGAAACCTGCGTCCTCCACTGAATAGGATAGGATCTTGAAGCTGGAATATTATCTGTCTTTCTTAATGGAAAACCCGATCTACGGTCTTCAAAGTGCACTATTTCAAAGATATTTCCCCACCAAAATTCAGCATTTATTTTTCCTCCAGACCATACTAAGACCCTTGTAGTTTTCATTAGATTTTGTTAGGTGATCTGTATGTCAAAATTTTCTGTTTACGTAAATAATATCCTAAATTACTTCATCGTTTTGAAGGTGAAGTATTTCCCAGAACACTTCGGTTCAGATACTTATAATCTTAGTTCTTACCACAAACTACGAGGCCACAGGACTCGCATTTAGTTAAATACACACGAAGCACAGACCTTGTTAAACAAGATATATAGGCCAATTTCTTGCTATATATGACGATTAATCTTGGAGAAGCCTACAGTGCAATTTAACTTGAACGTCAGAGAAAGCTGTAAGGTTCCAACTATTTTATTTTTATTTTCTGATATTATTTAGGATACTTTATTTCTAAACGCGTCACGAAAACATCTTACAAGGAAGTTGCAAATATTTCGAATATAAATAATTTTGTATTGCTATAAATTAACAGCGTTTTATATCGGTTTATTGGTTGTGTGGTAGAGCATTTAAACATTTAAAATTAATAATAGTCTGCAATATATTTCCTGGACAATTAATTAAGGAAATTAGATAAGAATACATATATGTTTGTGCGTGTGTCTATGTTTGAGGAAGATTACTAAACGTTGATTTGAATATTCCATGTGGAATTCGTAATAATTCAGCGAGATTTATGTGAGGTAACAGAATTTTTGCGAGTTCGTTACCAATATGAACCTGTTAGACTGTAACTACTTCAATTATATTTCTACTAAATATCATGTATGTACAAATCGTATGTAAGATGACGCTCAGTATGGGAAAGGGCGTATATTTAATACCCCAAAAATTATTTATGTTTTATGCGCAGTTTTCCGTAAAAACACAAAACAATAAAATTAACATCATTGGAATATGTAACACATTTTTTATGATTACCATATAAAAATATTTATTTATCTAGGTATTAAACATTCAGTGTTTGTTAACGCGTTTTGATTTAGAAGCAAGTATTTTCATTTGCCACTATGTAGAATGAACTTTAAACAATTTTTAATTAAAAATATAATGAAACTCGAATTTCAATTACATTTTAATAGATACAGCATTACGAGACTATTTGTACGTGAGTGTGTTGACTCCCATTGCATTGTGTATTCGGAATATGGAAGACGTAATTTACCCTTTGTTGTCGTTAGATACATTTTTTAAATATACACAAAATTATATCACAGGTATTCTGTTGCGATGTTTATGTCTCGATTAGGCATTTGGTACATGCAAGAATTTAAATATATTTATAATTTTTTTTTATATTTAAATACGGAAACCAAAAGTAACTTTTCCTCAGTCACTACAACGTAGCCTACATTTCTAAAAATATTTTGTATATTTCTGTTCGCTTATTGTTTATATTTATTCATCATACTTTTAAGTTATGTCTCTCAAATAAGTATTCTATTATTAAAATTTTGTACGCATTTCTGTATTTGTTATCTAAGTTACGGAGTTTGTTTTATGCCTTGTAAAAGAGTTTCACTTTGTCGTATGAAAATTTTACAGGCAAAATTACTGGTTAACGTAATTATACCAACATTTACAGCGTTTGTCGTGTTGTTCCAATTTTATTAAAAGTTAATCGAATAACATTTCAAAATTATTAAAAACGTATCACAGTTAAAAACCTTTATCACAATAACAGTTCGATTAATGTTTATAATAATTATAGATGAATGACATTATATTCCGAAATAGGGACAAAGTTACTTTTAGAGTTCAAACCACGAAGTAATGTCTTATATTCCGGAAGCAAAACGTAATTGCCCGTTTACTATTAAATTATTTGTCTTTCAACAGAATTATACGGTCAACAATGCTAACGTGTCTTTATTTTGGTGTGAAATTGTTATTTTACGGGTGGAACAGTTTTTAGAGCTTATGTTCTTTCGCGTTGCGTTGCAGTTAAGTTTGCCTAGAGTCGTAAACAATAGGCGACTGTGATTTCAACTGTAAAAATAATAGCCCTGAGGATGAGAGCAGAGATGGCTGTCGAAACGTTGGCGGAAGAAATGGTTCGTTCACTATTCAGCCACCTGACGCGGCTTGTCCGAGAGTCTATCATCAATAGACTACGTTCTTAGTCGCTAAACAGAGAAGAAAAAAGAGCTGTGTGTAAAGTATTTTGAGGAATATTTTAATAGCAAAAGGAATCTAGATAATTTAAGCAATTATAGTACTTGGAACGTTATATTAGAAGTGAAGTTAAATCGAATTTGTAATGACAGTTTAGAAGAGACAAAATGGTTTAAGTTCATTCCATTGAAATTAAATGAGTAGCTGTACCATTGATTGGGTTACTAATTAATCAAGGACACATTTGGTTTAGATAGTAATTAACCACGTGATTAAGGAAGTAATTAAGTATTTTATTTACGGATGTACTAAACGTGTTATATTAATGAAATGCGAATTGAAATAACGGACGTTTTGGTATTTAATCCATGATTATTTATAACACACGTTTATGATGCTGCATGTTTTTTTTCCAGACGTTGGCTGCTGTGTCTTTGTTCCGAAAGCGACATGAGTAGTTTAATGTATTATTTCACGGATAAATGTAATTTTTGAAATTCGGCATTAAAAATAAAATATAAGGTTTTTTATCTCATAACTATTTCTTTCTGAATAATCATACTTTTAAGTATTTGACGAAATATTATTCCAGACGTCAATGTAGGAAAAAAGTTATAATATTTTGGTGCCAAATTTGGCATAAGTGCCCAAGGCATGACGTAATTTCAAAAATATTTGATATTAGATTAATGATAAATGTGTAGGTTTTGAGGTTTTCACGGCGCTGGGACAGAAGCTCACTGTCTTCTGGGTTGTTGAGCCGTGTAGTCTGGTAGAAATTCACCAGTAATCTTGCTGCTTCCATCATCAGAGTGATCGCCCTGATGATGGAAGCAGAAATAACCTCTGAAACGTCTGTAAGTTTGTCTGATTTGGCCACAGTATATCTTCGGAAATCCGGTTTAGAACTTGTTTCATTTGCCTTAATTTCTTACAGAAACTTAAACTTTAAAGCAATTCACGTCTTCCCGAATCGTACATGATTTTCAATTAATAATTTTTATTGTTTTCTCAATAAGTTGCATTGAAAGACAAAGTACATGACCTAAATAATTTAATATGTTAAGATTTCGACTGAAATAGTGATCATGTATTTACGTTTAAAGTATAAGTTTTGTTTCTTCTTTAATATTATCGTTATATTTTCTTACAAATTTAATTCTGTCACGTTGAAGCTCAAAATTGAATAATTGCTACATATGAGTGAGGTTTTTATTTATTTATTTATTTAGTGTTCTGTCTGACGACAGGTCCATATGAACAGGATCCTTCCATCCTTTTCTCGGACTGGGACTGGGACCTGTTCATATACGTTCTTGGCAGATGATCCAGAAGTGGTTTGCCATTGCCTCCTTCTGTGTGTGAATGGAGTAATTGTTGGGATGCCACGGAGAAACCGGGGAAGCCCCCGGAGGAAAACTCCGTGTTGCCTAGACCACCGTGGCTGTGTGAATAACAGTTCTAAAATATCTTGATGACTATGAATATTTTATTCAGTTTAAAGTAAATTAACACATTATTAAAATATAAATGGGGAAATGAAACATATAAAATTAGAAAAATTGTAAATCATATAAAGAAATAAATGTAACTCTCGAGAATTGTCATTTATGGGACACTCATTTGACTCCATTTTAATCTTTAAAGCGTGTACGTTCTGAAATTCGTGAACTCAGTTATAATAACTCTTGGGGACTGAGGGAACGAGACGCAAATGAAGAAAGAAGTCAGAGAGAGCAAACAATATCCTGAAGTCTGGTGTGTGATAAGCCAAAGATTGCCGTGGCATACAATTTGCCTTCCGACTGCATTATCCTGATGTTACCTCCATTCAGACGAAGGCCCTACGAGGCTGGAGAAAGGAGGACAGAAAATGGAGAGGAAAACGTAGCAAATGGAAACTCCGATAAAGATGATATGGATAAGAAGTCAGCAGATAGGAGGCAGGAGAGGTCGGAAGAGATCCCCATTTTAATTTCAAATAGTGAAATGGTTTTAACTTGCAAGGTCTCAGTCGAATTTATCTTATTCAAGCTCCTGGTAGTGAGAAAACCAAATGGTTTTTGAATTATCCGAGCCTTGGAAGTGGAAATAAATAAAATATGTCCTATTTTACATTAGAAGTTATAATCCTGTTCAACTTGTGTGTTGAACGGAGAAGGAAATTATCCTAGACCAGGGTTTCTCGACGTTTTCGCTGGCGTACCACTAATTCTAATTTAACACGTTAAATGTACCACTGACCAAATGTGTTCAGGGACAACTTATTTATTTTAATATAAAGTTTTGATTTTGTTACTTAGTTCACGTACCATTCAACATTGGCTCTCGTACCACCAGTGGTAAGCAACTTTGAGGGCGGTGTGCGCTGGCGCGTTGTCTTGATGCGTCGCATGTGGAGTTCTTCCTTTAGAATCAGCTGACAGGTCCCAACAATGTCGCACAAGTCGTTGATGGTACGACGTCGATCTTCGTGAATGGCCTGCCGAATCTTGGTAACATTTTCGGGCGTTGTGCTCGAAGATGGTCGTCCAGAATGCTCGTCATCATCGACAGGGGTTCGGCCCTTTTTAAAACGTGAATGCCACACAAAAGTTTGTGCACGACCCATTGCGGACTCCCCAAATGCTTGCTTTAGCATTTCATAGGTTTCCGTAGCCGTTTTGGCGAGTCTTTGGCAAAATTTGATGCACACGCCATTCCGAAATCGCAGGAGGGTCGGTGTAATGCACTACCAAAACGCCCGCCCGTAACTAAGAAACAAATGCTATTTCGATGATGCCGGCTGGCACACTGATTCACTATGAATGTAGGCCGCACCCCCTAAAGGCAGAAGCTCGTACTACATCCGGTTCGCCCTATATTGACACAGTCTTGAAACTTTCCGATCGCACCTCGTATTAATAGTCCAGAAACATTTAAAGTCATAATTGACGTCCAACAGTCAAGAACACCAAAAACCTAATCTGCTACTTACTGCCTGGTATAAAATGGCTTCCAAAAACGCCCAGTTTATACACATTTACCATGAAGGTTAAAACTGCAATGTTTGCAGAAACTATGGATTGTTTTCAACATTCAACGCGACATCCCCAAAACCCAAAGTTACTCATTAAACAACAACCGGACAAGATTTATATATTTTGCGTCTCTAGATAAGAGCTATTCGTATCAGTGACCACCGTATTTAAATTAAATGGTGGTGGGTTTAGCGGTTAATTTTGTTTTGTATGTTAAATTTAATCAAACACATAAATTTTTTATTTTTGTACACACTATATATATATATATATATATATATATAACATGGAGGTTTACTGATTATGTAAGATTTCGCCTTACTTTACGACGAAATGTTCATTTACGTAATGACATAAATGGGATCAGTGTTATAGTATGGATCTCAGTTGAAGGATCTATGGTTAAAGTGAGCACAAAACTACGACTGGTTTGTTTATCCGCGATGCTCTCTTTTAAACATGAAAACTTTCAGAAAACAGAAACCTCAAATCCTTGGAAGAAATATTTAATGTTGCCATGGGAATTCTGTGTCCACGTGGCGGGAACACGTGTGTCTAATCGCCACTCATCGAATTTTTGTGAGAAAAGTAGGACATGGAAGAAAGTTATTATTTTGAATATACGTTTGTTATTCTTTGTATCGTGTACCAGATGCCGGAACGATATATCTTAATACTTTAAATTATCTGTCATTAACAACCGCTAACAGAATGATCTTACAAATTTTTGAGGTAAGAATTAATATTAGTCTCGTATTAAAATATTGTATGGTGATTAATTTAATAGAAACACGTTTTGCTTTCGTTGAGATAATTTTTTGTAACGTAGAAAACAACTGATGGCTGTCCAAAAATACTTTGTTATTTTAACTAATGATTCGATATTTGAAATGTATATAATGATTGGTTGTAGCACCGCGAAGTAATCTGGTACATGTTTACCGTCGTTTCAGAGGTATTTGATGCCTCCATCATCAGGGTGTTGATCCCAAAGGCAGCCATCTTCATACTCCACACCGTCAGAACCTCAAATCCTATGGTGGTTGTCAGGGTTTATTAGACATAGACACAAGTGTGTTGATTTATGATTGACAAAGGTTTCTTATAATTAAGATAATAAAATATCATTCATGTTCCATATCGATTGATCGATTTACATTTTGGAACATCCTTTACACAACATGTTTCAGTTTTTATAAAACCATCTTCAGGTGTAAAAGATTTACGAACTTAAAACTCAAATATGAT
>NW_019060169.1:86159-98368 GCF_000696155.1 Zootermopsis nevadensis | reverse complement strand
ATCAATCGATATGGAACATCAATGATATTTTATTATCTTAATTATAAGAAATTTTAAATATTGTGATAAGACGGATTAAAATAAATAATTGTTATAATATTCACAATATGACGCAATTACACTATCTTATTGACAAAGGTGCTAGTTTGCAGCTACCTAAACAATTTCACTTTTATCTGTCTCAGTCCTTTTGTCGGTGTGCCGTCTTTACGACATTTCGCTTTCATACAAGTAGATCCCTGCTATAGAATTCTCAATGACGTATAAATCACCATGCCTCTCCCGTCAGCTGCTCATAAGGGGTTGACGTAGGGAGACGTTTCTTCAAGCTGACATTGCACTATGCTACTACTATGTTGCCAGCAGACCTACAATTCTTTAACTCCGGATTTTATGTGAAACTTAAAATGTTAAAGGAGAGAAATACCGATCCCGTGGGCCAGGCTAACTAAAGCGCGCAAGATCTTATCCCTGTCCATTATCCGAAAAAGATTTATCTTTTAGAAACAAAGATTTGTTCTGATAATAGCATTTTTCTGGTACATGATGGTGTTATTAAAATACCTCTTCTGTCGTCTTTAAATTTTTATAATTGTTGGCTGTAGCCACGGTGATCTAGCGGTTAGAACGCTGGCCTTGTAATCCTGGGGTCTCGGGTCCGATTCCCGGCGGTGCCCGAATTTATAACTTGTGTTGGAGAAGGCCGTGGTCTAGGCAACACGAAGTTTTCCTCCGGGGGCTTCCCCGGTTTCTCCGTGGCATCCCAACAATTACTCCATTCACACACAGAAGAAGGCAATGGCAAACCACTTCTGGATCATCTGAATTTCTAACTTGTGTTGGGCAAGGCCGTGGCCTAGGCAACACGGAGTTTTCCTCATTGGCATCCCAACAATTACTCCATTCACACTCACACAGAAGAAGGCAATGGCAAACCGCTTCTGGATCATCTGCCAAGAACGTATATGAACAGGTCCCAGTCCGAGAAAAGGATGGAAGGATCCTGTTCATATGGACCTGTCGTCAGACAGAACACTAAATAAAAATAAATTGTTGGCTGTAGTTGAATGCACACAAGGCAAACATAAACTCAGGATTATATTTCCTTAAAACACGCTGGGATCGCAGATTTGAATGCTACTTATTCGTACCATGGTTGTTTCATACTTATCTTTTTTCTGTGGTCTTATGACGTTAGTTGCGTCGTAATTTCTTTCATTTCTTCACCAGGGTTGGACAAAATATTGATCAATGCCCGCAAGTTCTCTGTACATATCTGGCCAGTGACAATGTCCAGATGAATTGTTCCTAATCGGGTTTTGACTTCTCGTACACAAATCGGGAAGTATCTCAAGCGAAAATTAATTGATTTGGACCGATATTAACATTTCGGATCGTTAGTACAGGTAAAAATGATATAATTTTCATTTAGGATATGAGAAGTTGAGTGTCGAACACTCCAGCTGCAGATGGGTTGCTCTGTATCGAGACACTTCTCCGCTCATAGAAAGTAGCTTTTGAAAGACTTTGCTCCATGGAGTTAGTTAATGCTCTGGCTATGATGCACTGTTCATCTAAATTCCTGAAAATTCTCAGTTCTATAAGGTTAATCGAGAAATATTTAAAATAGAACTCGGGGCATACATACACGTTATAGGTCTAAGACTAGACAGAGCCATGAAATGTTCATAAATAGCTTGTGTAATAAAGAGGCTATATGCATTTTAACTTGAAATAAGCAGAAACTGAACTCTATGAAGTTATACTCAGATTTCTGTGTGAGGTTTTTAGCATTTAATTAAATAAAACAATGAACACGCATACTTAGTAGAATATGTACTACAGATTTGGGCCATAAAATATGTTGCTCAATTCTAAAATTTTGTGACGATGATGCGTTGTTGACGTAAAGAGCATTCTGGATATTTTTTATCGTCTAATACATAAAATAATAAAATCCACGACGTTTCGGAGATGGGACTCTATCTCCGTCTTCAGGTAGACCTACTCAGTTGGGCCCAATCGATAGAGCTAATCCCTATATCCGGACGATATAGTCCCATCTCCGAAACGTCCTGGATTTTATGATTTTATTTGTTAGACGATGGAAAATATGTAGAAAAATCTTTACGTCAACATATATGTTGTTAGTTTCAGGATATTTGGTTAAAATGCTTATGAATTGATGATAGATCTTGAATGTAATCTTGAATAATGTGAATGTTTATTTAATATATTTGCCCCATTTTCAATCTGAGGATGAACCATGTTTTGGTGATACAGTTAACATTTAAGGGCAAAATTAATATTGCCTGTGTTATTAAGTATACTGCGTTTTATATAAATAATCATGACATTGTACAATATATTGTGTCCGTAATATAATTAAATGACAGGTTTGTGTTCAAGTTTATAATAAGATTCACAATAAGTAACAGGATATGCAAATAATATTTTGTTCTGTCGATGGTAGATTGCATTTAAAATTATTCATTATCAGGACTTTATTCATCGTCTTTTCTTTAAGACGGAGATAAAATCATCCTCCGAAACGTCGTGGTCTTTAAAGAAAATACGATGGAAAAGTTCTTATAATGAATAATTTTAAAATAATACGTGTTTCACAGATATGGAATGCTGTTTTGAAACATACTGGATAAATAAAGAACACATGATTTAGGACATAAGGTGACATGTTTAAAGTTGTAATATTATTATTACAAAGCGATTAGGGGGAAGGTAAAACTAGAAATGCCATTCAGGTAATAAGTAAAAAAAGAAACAAACAAGCATTGGCAACTTCATTCTGGACCCTGAAGCTACATTTTTTTTTACAAATACCTCTAATCCAGAAATTTCTCTTATACAGATTTTAAACATGGTCCTTTGCATTAGTGTGAGAACATCGATTGAGGGTTTTGGAAAATGAAAATTACGGAGACTCAAAAGTCAGGAAGTAACAGAGGATTTTGGTGATTATGAAAAATAAGACGGTAGAGACATGCAGAAATTTTACTGGAGGCTGGTAGACAAGTGGGGCTGGAAGTAAATTCAGAAAAAACTAAGTACATGTTAGTATCTCGTCATCAGAAGACAGGCGGGCAAAATTATCTTAGGGTAGCTAATAAATCCTTTGAAAGGGTTACAAAGTTCAAATATTTGGGAACAACAAAAACAAATCAAAATTATACTCGTGAGGAAGTTAGGAGGAGATTAAATTCCGGAAATGCTTGCTACTTCTCAGTCCAAAATATTTTGTCTTCCCGTCTGATTTCTAAGAACCTGAAAATTAAAGTATACAAAACAATAATATTGCCTGTTGTTTTGTATGGGTGCGAAACATGGTCCCTCACTCAGAGGGAGGAACACAGATTGCAGGTGTTGGAGAATCGGGTGTTGAGGAGGATATTTGGGCCTAAGAGGGAAGACGATGGGGCGTGGAGAAAACTGCACAATGACGAGCTTAAAAATCTGTACTGCTCCCCCAGTATTGTGAGGGTGATTAAGTCGAGAAGAGTGAGATGGGCGGGACATGTAGCGCGCATGGATGGGACAAGAGGTGTGCACCGGGTACTGGTTGGGAAACCTGAACGGAAGAGACCGCTGGGGAGACCTAGACGAAGATGGGAGGATAATCTCAGGCGGGATCTATCCGAGATAGGAGTTGAAGGAAACTGGATTTTGTTGGCCCAGGACAGGGTCCGGTGGAGGGCTTTGGTTAATTCGGTGATGAACCTTCAGGTTCGGTAAGCCATCTAGTTAGTTGGTTAGTCAAATGTTAGTTAGTTAGTTAGAGACATGCATCAGACACAGACAAGATGAGAAATACCGTAGGTACACACAGGCCTTAAAAGAATTAATCGAAAATTTCAAGGTCATTTGATGCTTGGAAGATAGAGATGCAAGTACGAGGATATTTATAAAGTAGATCTGAATTAAATAGGGCATGACTGGATTCATCTGGCTCAGGATTGGGCGCAGTGGTAGTAAGGAATCTTCGAGTTCCATAAGAGTGGAGAATTTACTGACCAGCTGTGCTATAGTCAATTTTCATGAAAGGCTCTACGCAATGTAGTAATTTATGAAAAGATTTTTATGTAATTTGTGGAATTTAGGGGTCGAACTAGGGGAAATTAAAGAAGAAGATATATTTTCCAACAGTTACGATGCATTGGATAACCAAGGGACATTTTACGAAATGTGTAAATGTATGTTAGTTAAGATAATGCACGAAATTTTTATGTGTATTTGGGCGAACTATGGGAAAATGTTAAAAAACAATATTCTGATATGTTTCAAACTACTTCCGAACTACGAAGTTCTCATTGATACAGATAAATCCGCATTTATGTCTCTCCCTAACCAAGCCTTTATTTCTCTGGATGTCCACAAAGTAAATTAAATGTCTTAAAACTTCGAATTGTTTGCCAAGTAGAACTCTCTGAATCTAATTTTTTTTTGTCTTGTACTCAGCTACGTAAAGTACATACACCCGGAGCCAGATTCTTCTTCTTGTTTGATATCTGATAAAAATCTGATAAAAATGTACGCTAAAATAATATACAGAAATTGTATTTAAGTTATTATTGATTTGAATCTTTATATAATTATATACACCTGAAGATAGTTCTTTTAGGAACTGAAACATGTCGTGAAAAATGATAGTCTAATGTAAATCGAATATTTCGATAAAGAACATCATTTGATATATTTTAAATATTTTAAATGTTAATTATTGTAATATTTTAATATTTAATAAGAATTTATTGTGATTAGACGGACAAGATTTAATATAATATATATTTCTTGTTATTTATTTAGTATTTTCAAATACCATTAACACAGCTCAAAATACTTTGTAGTTGTTGAGGAATGTTTTAAATTATGAATGTGCAGTGTGCCTTGGGTATCGATTGGAAGGCAGGACCACAAGATTGGAGTTATAGCTCGGATGATGTTTGAATTCTCCGGTGGTCCACCGCACAAAAGAATTTGTGGACTTTGAGCATCTATTGATTTATATTTAATGATTTGCTTAGGCGTTTTTGTTTTCGAAATGCGCATTTAAGCAGAGATCATGGATTTGATTATTTTACGAATCTCTAACAGTTACTTATGTTTTATAGTAGTACCAAATAAGACATGATAAGGATTATCGTGATTAATTAGCTTAATCCTTAATGACTTTTTGATCGGAATAGCTGATGATATTACAATATTTCAGGTTTTACGGCGGTGTTGAAAATAATAGTATTATTCTGGGTTTTGGCGCCGTGTGAACCGGTCGGTATATGGAGAAATATAATACTTCTATCTTCAGGGCTAAAGATGGAGACAGTGACATATATCGACCAGTCCACACGGCGTTAAAACCCAGAAGAACATAAACGTTATTGATCACGATTTTGATTGGAAGATCATTGATCTAATGGTAATAATAGTAACCAAACAAGCAATGTATTTAAGAAGTATTGAAAAGGCTGATGCGACCTGAGTTTCAATAATTAATATTATATTCTAATGGGTCAGAGAAAATACATTTTCCATATATTCTTTATATTT
Organism: Zootermopsis nevadensis; assembly: GCF_000696155.1. The sequence continues at coordinate 92,806 of NW_019060169.1, read as the reverse complement.
ACTGTACAGTAAAACGCAGGAATATAATTAGTTAAATACGAAAATAATGAGTTCTTTTCCATGGAAATTGTGAATCCTAAATTCCAGGTAACTTGGTTTATTTGGTTAATGTCTGAGACCTTCCTTGCTTGCTGATAGCGTGCGCACGTAACTTTTATACAAAAATTGTACTTTGAGTATTACATCAATATTACATTGATAAAATTAAAAACGAAAAATATAGCTATTCAATATCAAATCTAAAACTTCTTGACGATGGTGAAGAGTCAATTGAATAAAATTTTTGGATATTATCCATCGTCTAGTAAATATAAAACATAAAACGACTTTTCGGAGATGGGACTCTATCTCAGTCTTCAGACGATGGATAATATCCAAAAATTTTATTCAATAGCTATTCAAATTCATTCACAGTACACGGGTCATTCCGTAATATACAGAGAAAAATAATTATAATTGCAGCTGACCTACGCTAACTAAAATCACATTTCAAGTCCTGTTTATCCAAAATCAAACTACGGAAGAAAGCGGTTGGAAAACATTAAAGAATCTTCATGCTTTCTTATTCGGGAGTTTCTGGAGACCGTCTCTCAGGAATGAGGTTCTTCTTGGTTTACCTCAGTCCCTCCTGACAAATTCCGGAATAATATCATAAATTTGGCAAAGAAAGTTTCCACTCATCTTTACAGTTCATAGTCTCAGTTATTGACATCATCGTTAAATATATCACAAATGAATAAACAAACATAAATTCTTAAGGTAGTATATTTGCGTCATATTGTGAATTAGGTTAATATTTTAATATTTTCCGTCAAATCACAATTTTTTGTTAAATATAACCGAAATATGTAGTAAGAGACGTTCCAATTTGTAAATCGATCACTCGATGCGGAACGTGAAATGATATTTTAAATATTTTATATTTTATTATCTTATTAAAATTGTGATTTGACGGAAAATATTAAAATATTAAACATAAATTCTTCTGAAACCTCAGTTAGGGTCTTATACTTTCATTTTACAAATAAAATTAGAGATGTTTCAGAAATTTGAACCGTATTTAAATAGGCGTAGGGAGAAGTGGGAAAGAATTATAAAGTGAAATGAGTGTGAAGACATGACAAACGTGGATTAAAGATAGTACAAAAACATGGAAGACTTTGTAAAGTAACAACAGTACAAAGTAAACTAATAAATGAATTGTAACTAAGTTATCGGAGCAGAATACCAGGGAGTCAATGTGGACATGAATGAATATGTATGTATTATATAGGCCAGATTCATTATTAAAGTCATTAAAATCGTTAAAGCCTTTACAGCTACAAGAACTAATGTTTTACCAACCTCTGTACCGTAAAATAAACATTTTAAATGCCCAACTTTGCTTCTCTGTATGTTTTCAACAGTAGCTTTATTATCGTGTAATCATGACGGCCTTGTAATCCTGGGGTCTCGGGTTCGATTCCCAACGGTGCCCGAATTTATAACTTGTGTTGGGCAAGGCCGTGGTCTAGGCAACACGGAGTTTTCCTCCGGGGGCTTCCCCGGTTTCTTCGTGGCATCCCAACAATTACTCCATACTCCATACACACAGAAGAAGGCAATGGCAAAGCACTTCTGGATCATCTGCCAAGAACGTATATGAACAGGTCCCAGTCCGAGAAAAGGATGGAAGGATCCTGTTCATATGGACCTGTCGTCAGACAGAACACTAAATAAATAAATAAATAAATAATAAAATCATGACGGAAAAGAATGTAAATTGTAAATATATGTTATAGACGTTCATTGGTGTCAATTTAATCCGTGTTAATTATATTCATACCGGCAGACAGAATATATGCTGTGACTTTTCAACATCGATTTTCCCGCTAGAATATCGTTTATTTTAATATAAGCACGTCAATCATTTCTCATTATATATGTCTAGTAATATAACATTTCTAGTTATTTATTTGGCTTTTCTGTCCTGATATGAACATTATTTTTCGATGTTTCTTCATTTGCTATGACGTCAGTGATGTGCTTTGCAGAGAAAGCAATTCTGGCGCGTGTTTGTATTTCTTGTTTTCCCCCCATTTGTCTTCCATGCAACATTACAACTCCTTTAATAAATGTCAGAAGCCGAGATAGCTGACTTGGTTAGGGTAATTTATTATTATTATAAGTCTGAATTTGATTTCTCAGGGGCAGAGAGATTATTTGGTATATTTAAGAATTTGTTGACTCCATAGGTTTGTAAGTCGAGAAGTTGGAGGATGATTCGGGAAATATGTGGAAGTCACTGTTGCCTGCTTTATCGTATATTTGACCGGAACGATTACTAAGAAGATTGGAAAGTTTTACTCCGCAGACTATTCGAGGTGCGATCGGAAAGTTTACAGACTGTGTCAATAGAGGGCGAACCGGATGTAGTACGAGATTCTGCCTTTAGGGGTGCGGCCTACATTCATAGTGAATCAGTGTGCCAGCCGGCATCATCGAATTAGCATTTGTTTCTTAGTTACGGGCGTTTTGGTAGTGCATTACACCGACCCTCCTGCGATTTCGGAATGGCGTGTGCATCAAATTTTGCCAAAGACTCGCCAAAACGGCTACGGAAACCTATGAAATGCTCAAGCAAGCATTTGGGGAGTCCGCAATGGGTCGTGCACCAACTTTTGTGTGGCATTCACGTTTTAAAAATGGCCGAACCTCTGTCGATGATGACGAGCGTTCTGGACGACCATCTTCGAGCACAACGCCCGAAAATGTTACGAAGATTCGGCAGGCCCTTCACGAAGATCGACGTCGTACCATCGACGACTTGTGCGACATTGTTGGGATAGGCTATGGGGCCTGTCAGCTGATTCTAAAGGAAGAACTCCACATGCGACGCATCCTGTCTGAGGCCCAGAAGCAGAATCGCCTTCTCGTTTGTCAGGAGCTCAAAGATCTTGCAAGAACCGACCCCAACTTCCTTTTTAAGCTCCGTGTGACTTCTTCCTCTTCCCAAAGATGAAAATTCAGCTAAAGGGAATGAGATTTGAGACGATAGAAGAGATTCAGGCAGAATCGCAGATGGTGCTTGACAGGCTGGCAAAGAAAGATTTCCAGGGATGCTTCCAGGCTTGGCAGCGGCGCTGGGATCGTTGTGTTCACTCCCAGGGGAACTACTTCGAGGGTGATGGATGAATTTAATACCTGAGATAAGTGTACGGGTTTTTATACGTGCAGTCTTGAAACCTTTCGATCGCACCTCGTACACTGAAATTCCAAGAGTGTTCTTCATGCCACAGCGGAAGTCGGTAACGTCAACAAGTTACTTCGTTGGTAACCACGACTCAAAGGAACTGTGGACGTAGATCACTCTGACAAAGGTTGACAAAGGCTACAGAGGTATCCAAGATACGATACTGTGCGATAATGTGGTGTGTGCGCCCTGGAAAATCCCGACGTACGGAGTAATATGGATGGGCCCACAAGGTTGGCGTCGTCCTCGATAGAGGGTAAACACACAAAGACGGCGAAAACCATTCAGTCATGTCTGCGAACTAAGATTCGAGCCCGGAGTGTCTGTAAGTGTTGAAGCGACCGTGTCTTATATAATTTCAGTTTCTTACAGAGTAGTAATGTATGTAAGTCACTTCGAATAAAAGTTTAACCCATACGCGTTAATTTATAGCTGTTTATATGTGATGGAACACTGAAACACTTCAGTATCTGACGACGAACCGAATCTTACGTAGTTGTGAGGTTATGTGCATAAATTATGCTAATATTATTCTTCATATTTACCGTTCTACATTCTTTAGTTTGTATTTTTTTTAAATTTTTTTTTGTTCTGTCTTTGTGTGTATTTCGGTATGTTCACTCGCTGTAAAACTTTTGAACCGAATGACCGATTTTGAGAACACTCGTCTAACAATGGCAGTTGAAACAGCGTTTTTAAATAACTCGAGTCTGAATTAAATGCTATTTACAGGAATTTACTTTTAAATTCCTAAAATATGACGAAAGACAAATCTCTGCTATATGTACTTATTCAAAAGTGTAAAAGTTTTAACAAGTTACGTGTATCATATAATTGCTTTTGACTTCTGAGGTCACATTTATGCCCTCGACTTTGTTCAATATAATTTACTGGGTTGCTGTGCACTACGAACTAGACCAAGTTTCCAGGGATTCCGTGTTTAAAATTTACACTTAGTAATAATGAAACAGTCTTACTAAATTTGAATTTAAATAGCTAATTATAAAATATAAAATAGAATATAAGATAGTATTAGGAGACGGACCTCGTATTTTTGACACATTTAATATCTAATTCTAATGAGTATATCTCCGGGCGGGATGAAACTGAATTTATTTAGATTCTATAGTTTAACTCGTCTGTAATGAATATCATTAGCAGCAGATGCGCTGAGAGATAATCTGGAGGTTAATTAGAAGACTTGATGAAAACGAGTAGCTTTGAATTCGTCATTGTTTATACTGAAGCAAGTCTCGATTCTCCTCTTACAGTTTCAAGAAAATTCAATTTCCTCAAATCCTTCCTTGTCTCTCCTCTCTCCTTACTCCTACCACTCCAATTGGTTTCTGTTTTGTTTTGCACTGTAGAAATGAAATCTCTTCCCTTCCGTTCTATAAGCCAAACCCTTATTTGTAGCTGAAGAACAGAACCTCGTGACCTCATGCCGAGAAGATTAGGTTACGAGAGGTGGCTAACCTGTCTGATGTGGGTTTTGTAAAACACACCGATGGCCTGATTAGAGTTATTCTTAATAATCTCAGGATATCTGCAGTGACATCTTATCTACTATAAAAATTTCTGATTTCGTCGTCGTCAACCAATTTGTCGTCAAAAAATGACGTCATCAACAATATCACCTTATATTTGTTTACTCGGCATTGTTGTACCAACACAATATTATATATTATAATAGAACACAACAATGGCGAATAAACAAATGGCTACAAATTGGTTGGTTATAATAGAACACAACAATCAAATTGGTTGGTTATAATTGAACACAACAATCAAATTGGTTGGTTATAATTGAACACAACAATCAAATTGGTTGGTTATAATTGAACACAACAATCAAATTGGTTGGTTGTAATAGAACACACGTCAACAAACAATGTCGAGTAAACAAATGTCTACAAAATGGTTGGTTATAATTGAACACAACAATCAAATTGGTTGGTTATAATAGAACACAACAATCAAATTGGTTGGTTGTAATAGAACACACGTCAACAAACAATGTCGAGTAAACAAATGTCTACAAAATGGTTGGTTATAATTGAACACAACAATCAAATTGGTTGGTTATAATAGAACACAAGAATGGCATTGTTGTAACAAACAACAATGCCGAGAAACAAATGACTTGACAAATGACTTGAGTAAGACACTAAACTAACCCCCCTCCCCCGAAGGGGGGTTGGTTTAGTTTGTTACTCAAGATTTTAAAACGCAACCAACTCCCCGAAGGGGGGTTAGTCAAGTGTTTTAACCCCCCATTTGGGGGGCTTGGTTTAGTTTCTTACACAATATTTTAAAACGCAACCAACCCCCCCCCCAGGGGGGTTGGTTGCGTTTTGAAAACTTGACTAACACCTCCGAGGAGCTCCGAAAGGAGCACTCTGCTCTAGTTGGATAAAAATTAGAGCCCAGTTACCAGGTTAAGGGCTCAAATATGCAGACGTGTGGTTACATGTCAAGATGATTAATTAAATATCTCTTTGGGGATATTTTTCTGTGATGTCCTGTCGTGTGTACGAAGATGCCTTGCAATCGGCCAATGTTAAATCCACGGAATGTTGCCAAAAGTATAAAATAAGGGGTTTCAGCACGCGATACGCCATTGTGTTTGAATCAGACTACTTACATTGCTTTCAATCTCTAACGGGATAACAGTACCAGAAGAAATGTAAAATACGTATCGTTTTATGAGCTGGAAGCCACGAGAAGTAAGATAATGACGAGGAATAAATCAAATGCATTAAATAAAATTTTTAATTAGTCCTACGCTGTTCTGTTATATAAAAACGAAAAAAAAAATTCACAGGGGCAAAAATATCTTAACTTTCTAAAAATTGTAGGTCTTATCACAATAATTTCCAAAAAACAAAGTTAGTCTAGAAACGCTCTACGGTAAAATTTATAGTAGGTCTTTTAACAAAACAATTTACACACACGTGAAAATTTGACATTGGACGTTGAAATCAAAAGTTGAAACTATAATTTCTTGAATAGAATACAAATCAAAGCGGCCGTTAAATTATTTGATTCACAACACTAGAATTTGTCTAGAGGGACTGAGGAAAACTACGAATAACTTATGTCAGGTTAGCTGATCTCCATTCAGAGGTTTGAACCTGGGGCCATCCGAATATGGAGTAGGACAATTTCTTTCTTGTGATGAATATTTCAGTTCAGTTCAGTTAATTTATTTACGTGTTTGCCAACAGCAAGAAGCCAATAACAGGCAAACATTGATAATATATACAATAATAGTGAAATAATAATGGATAATATTACACAAACGGATTAACTAAACTTATACATGTACAGTATTAAATGTAACTGCCAAGTACAGGCAAACCCAAAATAGAAACAATATTAACACAGAGCAAAAAATGAAGAAATATAAATAAAA
>NW_019060169.1:22125-41972 GCF_000696155.1 Zootermopsis nevadensis | reverse complement strand
GGTGCCGGAATTTATAACTTGTGTTGGGCAAGATCGTGGTCTAGGCAACACGGGGTTTTCCTCCGGGGGCTTCCCCGGTTTCTCTGTGGCATCCCAACAATTACTCCATTCACACACAGACGAAGGCAATGGCAAACCACTTCTGGATCATCTGCCAAGAACGTATATGAACAGGTCCCAGTCCGAGAAAAGGATGGAAGGATCCTGTTCATATGGACCTGTCCTCAGACAGAACACTAAATAAATAAAATAAATATGACGACGTGTGTCAAACGAAATGTGGTGTGACATCTGTTGATATTTTATTTTATTCATTTTCAGCTCTATACACACGTGAGGAGTAAATCCTTTACAAAAATGAAGAATGAAATGTGTGTTAGAAATGTAAATATTGAAGATTCCACGGGAGGAGCGCTTTGAGCTGCTACTGCGTATAAACCAAGTAATTGAATCCGTGTGTGTGCAAAACAGTGTCAAGTCTCTCATCACTTAACACAAGAAGGAGTTATCGAACTGTGTGATCTGCGGAGTAATTATCTTGGTGAGTACTCCATTGTTATTTTTTTTACATTATGTACAAATACGTATGACGGTACAGTAGAGAGACTATTATCTAACCTAAACGGGACCCACTGTCCGGTAATAGAAAATTCCGGATAATACGGAAAAATAATGAAAGAGACGAGGGTAACACGTCCTACAACATATTATTCTGACAATTTTTGTATATTCTTACCTATGTCTAGTTAATGTAATGCTTCAATTTGTTATTCTATGAAAACAACCATTTATCTTCTCTTTTAACTTAATATTTTAATGAAAAAATAATTACTTTATGAGATTTTTAATAACTTCCATCAATAAACCAACGCGTAACTGCACTAGTGTATTCAGTGCCAGTGGCGAAGGCCCTCTGAGGTAAACTGGGTGCGTAAAATGTAGGCTGGGTGAGTTTGATTCACTCCTCTACATGCTACGTTGACTGTTGATAAAATAGAGCGTTCCGACATGGCACGTCGGTAAAATGGAATTAATGTTGGATAACCGGGACTCTGCTTACTGCTAATTTCGTATTTCGGACGTCTTTACTTTAAATTATGTTAATGAAGAAAGGAAGACCCCAGCATCCATTAACTTTCTGTTTAAAAAATATTCTCTCGGGTGTGTAATCAACATATATTACTCCATATTTATTAATGTTTTATTTAAATCATTGCTTTACAGACTAATATTGAACATCAGATGAACCACGCCATATATAAAAAACAATACCTTCGTTCTAATATATAAGAGTAATCTGATAAGAACATTTTCAACAAACTGCATAACATTGTAAATGATTGTAATTCGAGTTTTAAATTTTACCAATCTAATTTATACCTGAGGACGGTTAAATATAACCGAAACATGTCGTAAGAGACGTTCCAATTTGTAAATCGATCATTCGATGCGGAAAGTGAAATGATATTTTAAATATTTTATATTTTATTATCTTATTAAAATTGTGATTTGACGGAAAATATTAAAATATTAACCTAATTCACAATATGACGCAAATATACTACCTTATGAACATTTGTAATACTATTTTTGATCTGTGAAAAGAAACTTACTAGTAATATAGACAGAGACACTCCATAATTAAGTAAACGAAGATTAAAATAAGTTAAGTTGTACAACCGTGCATTATTATTTATACGCAATTATTTATGCCTCTCAATTAATTAACACAGTTCTCTGCCGTATAAAATTAATAGAACTGATCGGAACATATATATGTTTAATTATATCATAGGAACAATTCTTAACGTCTCCTGTTCAAATCTTCTGCGGTCTAACCTCACTATGGACTGCACGGAGCCTCCGTTAAACGTGTTTGTCCACCGTGTTCTGAAAATTTATATATCTCGTGATCACTTTCCATTCCCATTCGACTCTATACAAGTCTAAACTTTGAAATTGAAACATCGTCGTTAAATAACACGAGAATGTATATGTGATTGATACGTCTGTGAAGATGTTGGTCTTCTGGGTTGTAAAGCAGTGTGACCTTATAAATAGGTACTTCAGCCCTGAAGGTGGATGCGGTATGTTCCTCTAAACTTTGTGTCTACGTGAAGGTTTACACGGTGTTACAAATCAGGATACAATAATCGACAACCCGAGAATGGATTTCTCTTAACAGATGCAAGGCACGTGGCTGAAAATGTAGGCATATGAACACAAAAGGGGAATTTGAAGAATGGACCCTTGTGGTGGTTCTCTGTTGCATGTAATCTACGTAATTGGAGAGAGAAATGTTGGCTGAAGCTCTTAACTGGAAGACGATAATTGTGATTTGTCTAATTATAGTACCGTTGTTGGCAGAATTTCTGCTCCTTTGAATTTTAATATAAATATTTATGTATTGTCAAATAAAAGACATAGAAGGTCTGAGAAATTTTAATATCTGTATCTCCCCTTAGACATAAGTATCTTTTATAGAGAAATATGCCTCTTTCGTTTGCTTAGAAAAGTTTAAGAATGATAATATGTCGTATTGTTTGCTTTGTGTGCATTTTCGTCTGTTATTCTTTATAGGTTTAATTAGCGTTCGTAGCTGATTTGAAATATCTTTTTATCTCCCCTGTAACTCAAGACAGACCTGAATATTATTGTAACAGAAGTTTATAATACATTCAAGCAACATGTTTCGATCCATCTGGATTATCTTCAAGCTGTTCACAGTTGCAGATATATGAAAGAATAGATTGTTATTTAAGGAAGGCTGGTATTGGTTACAGTAAATGACGTTACTTAATCCACTTTTGTACACGTTTTATTCTAGCATAATTTAAAATAGTAACTGTTTTGAATTTTGACAAAAGAATGTAGTCGCCTAATCATCTCTTATCAAATAAAAACAGTATTCGATTTTATAAGCGTATAATTATTAGTTCATATGGAATAATGGTGATGTAGCTTATTTTAAGAAAATGTCGATTAATTTTCTTAAAAGCCTGAGGAAAACGATGGAATTGTCAGTCACAATAGGCAGTTTCCGTGCCAAGAACAGGACAAAGGACCTCTGTATACGAAGTATAATTGTCAGCCACAACTTAGCAATGGTCGAACTGGTTCGATGCGCTTGAAAAGTGATCGCTCGCTGTACGGGAAGAGATTTAATTGGGTGTGTTTAGAAAAGAAAGTTTCCAAGAAGTGTAGTTCATTATATGCGATCTATCACTTCTGTTAGAGGTCGCGCGAGTAGTCATGGCACCTAAATGCGCGATGTGTAAGCCGATAGAGGGGAGTTCGGTAGTAGTGGGGGTCGCACAGACTCAGATGCGGTGACGCACCGAACTAAACACAGCTTGAGCTACAAAACAACTGAAGGTTACACCCCTCTAGCGCGTGCTTCGGACGAGTCCATCTCATACGACCAAAATCAGTCCTTTGCGCAAGTACCAGCATTTCTCGCTCGGCCTCTACTCACAACAAAGTTTATTCTTCTTGTAATACAAGGGCACAATAATATTACACCATCAGGTCCTTCATAAGTTGAGGAAATTCGGTATATAAAGGGATATTAAACTAAGCTGAATACTTAACGGTCTCAATAACAATTCTTAGCTTCAGAAATCATCAGATGTTTACCCTGTCGTCAGCGGAAAGGAATTTTGTGACTATTCTGCAGAGCAAAGCGAAGATAGTCGAACTATAGATTCGCTGAGACGCAAGAGGTCGTATATTCTTATCTCCCATTCATCACGAGGAAGGCTCCCGAACGACTGTAAGGGACCGGATGTATTCATTCAATCAGGATGGGACACTCCTGTTCTCTAATATGGTAGAGTGGATTGGAATTCTAAAGATACAAATCTCCTTGGTTCATGTGGTTGGAATTAATTGATGTTTAGACTTAATACTTTGCGACCAAAGTTTAATACATGTAAAAGACTAGCTTTGATATTTGATTACCTCCAGATATTCTCATCACTATCGTGCAATGGAAGTTTTAGGACCGAAGCTGTGTGTATGAGTAATTTAAAATATCCTCGTAGGCCTCCATATGTTATCGGTCGTACTAATTAAATGTTGGCCGAAATCTATCTGAAAATTGTCGACACATCTAATTCAACATCTTACTTATTTATACAATAATTTTCAGTTGGTGCAAATATAATTTAACTGTCGATCTGGAAGAAATTTTACTAAGTAGGCGTACGAGAAACAGAGTTCTTCAGCTAGTCAAGAAACTGACCACCTTTCTGAAATATTCACAAGAGCCACGGGTTCGTAACCTGTACAAGATAAATACAGTTTACATCGTCGCACACAATTTTTAAGATCTATGTTAATATTGTGGTATACGAGGTGCGATCGGAAAGTTTCAAGACTGCGCGTATAAAAACCCGTACACTTATCTCAGGTGTTAAATTCATCCATCACCTTCGAAGTAGTTCCCCTGGGAGAAAACACAACGATCCCAGCGCCGCTGCCAAGCCTGGAAGCATCCCTGGAAATCTTTCTTTGTCAGCCTGTCAAGCACCATCTGCGATTCTGCCTGAATCTCTTCTATCGTCTCAAATCTCCTTCCCTTTAGCTGAATTTTCATCTTTGGGAAGAGGAAGAAGTCACACGGAGCTTAGAAATGAAGTTGGGGTCGGTTCTTGCAAGATCTTTGAGTTCCTGACAAACGAGAAGTCGATTCTGCTTCTGGTCCTCAGACAGGATGTGTCGCATGTGGAGTTCTTCCTTTAGAATCAGCTGACAGGTCCCATAGCCTATCCCAGCAATGTCGCACAAGTCGTTGATGGTACGACGTCGATCTTCGTGAATGGCCTGCCGACTCTTCGTAACATTTTCGGGCGTTGTGCTCGAAGATGGTCGTCCAGAACGCTCGTCATCTTCGACAGAGGTTCGGCCATTTTTAAAACGTGAATGCCACACAAAAGTTTGTGCACGACCCATTGCGGACTCCCCAAATGCTTGCTTTAGCATTTCATAGGTTTCCGTAGCCGTTTTGGCGAGTCTTTGGCAAAATTTGATGCACACGCCATTCCGAAATCGCAGGAGGGTCGGTGTAATGCACTACCAAAACGCCCGTAACTAAGAAAAAAATGCTAATTCGATGATGCCGGCTAGCACACTGATTCACTATGAATGTAGGCCGCACCTTCTAGCGGCAGAAGCTCGTACTACATCCGGTTCGCCCTCTATTGACACAGTCTGAAAACTTCCGATCGCACCTCGTATTTATATCAGGGTTTCTGACCAAAATTTTTAATGCGTTTTTAGTATGTTCCACGGGTGATACGTGCCGTCTACCGTGGTTTTGTAACTCGAATAAGACTGTTAAATCGAAACGTAATTTCCGGGCAAGAGCGTCATGACTCAATACCAAGATCTTCCTGATGCAAATCAAGTATCGCGCTATATAAGTGACAGAATCAGCTTATGAGGTGCTGACAATAATTTCCATTTGACAGTTTCTCTCCGGTTTATGAGTAAACGCTTACATTTTGTGTAGAATCAGTAATTTTTATACGAAGTGGAAGGTTTTACGTTTTGGAAGCGATTGGTAGAAATAATTCTTGAGATTCTACCTGCTTTGATTTCTTCCATTGTCATTTCCATGTTTTTGAACTTTGCTACATTTATTATGCATATTTGTATAGAAATTGCCCCTAGCCTCTGGCAACCAGATATGAACACACACTTTGATTTCTACGTGTTTGCTTCTAGACTAACCCCTTACTAGTAGCAATAGACCTTCTTTTGTGGAAGTTACGTTGTTTGCCAATAAGTTAAAGTCTGCATACACTAGAAGCTGATGTACCCTATTCATTTTCAGTTCCCCGTGATTACCTCCTCTTTCAACTACCCCCTACCAATGCCGTACTGTACGAGGTGCGATCGGAAAGTTTCAAGACTGCGCGTATAAAAACCCGTACACTTATCTCAGTTATTAAATTCATCCATCACCTTCGAAGTAGTTCCCCTGGGAGTGAACACAACGATCCCAGCGCCGCTGCCAAGCCAGGAAGCATCCCTGGAAATCTTTCTTTGTCAGCCTGTCAAGCACCATCTGCGATTCTGCCTGAATCTCTTCTATCGTCTCAAATCTCCTTCCCTTTAGCTGAATTTTCATCTTTCGGAAGAGGAAGAAGTCACACGGCGAATAAGGAGGGTGCGGGATGACGGCCATAGTGTTTGAGGCCAAAAACTACCGAACTTTGAGGGCGGTGTGCGCTGGCGCGTTGTCATGATCCGTCGCATGTGGAGTTCTTCCTTTAGAATCAGCTGACAGGTCCCATAGCCTATCCCAACAAGGTCGCACAAGTCGTTGATGGTACGACGTCGATCTTCGTGAATGGCCTGCCGAATCTTCGGAATGCCTCACAAAAGTTTGTGCACGACCCATTGCGGACTCCCCAAATGCTTGCTTTAGGATTTCATAGGTTTCCGTAGCCGTTTTGGCGAGTCTTTGGCAAAATTTGATACACACGCCATTCCGAAATCGCAGGAGGGTCGGTGTAATGCACTACCAAAACGCCCGTAACTAAGAAACAAATGCTAATTCGATGATGCCGGCTGGCACACTGATTCACTATGAATGTAGGCCGCACCCCCTTGCGGCAGAAGCTCGTACTACATCCGGTTCGCCCGCTATTGACACAGTCTTGAAACTTTCCGATCGCACCTCGTACAGTAAAGTTGAAAATCAATGTTGATGAAGTATCTCTATATAATACCACTTTGAATACGACATTTACAACACAAATGTTTAGGTTTTTGGTTTTTAATATAACTTTCGTTTTAAATATATTTCAATTAGTGTAACTAATTTCATGATCACAGTCTGTTCCAAATTTAATAACAGTTTTGTACATTATTTTTATCCTAAACTTTATGGTTTAATTTCTGGGAAATAAAATTGTTCGGACAACTAAAAGTGAACTTATCTACGCGACAGAATATTTGTACTGATACTTTTATCCCCAACATCATTGTCTTCGTCTACGTATGATTAATGAAATTGTCAGTTCAGACTCAAATATATTTTTAATCGTTCATAAAATATCGGTATTTTGTATCGTATTTTTTAACGTAACGAAAATATTTCGACACTTCATCATTTAAAGCAGTCGTGTGTTCTAATTGAAATGTTTTCCTGACATGGACCTCGTATATATGTAACCTGCGTATTCTCTAAAAGTTTATGAGCAGATATGTGGACATTTCTGGAACAAAATATTTGAAGTAAATGTTTACAGGAATAAAATACGTAGTCCGTAAACAAATAAACCCGCTTGTAGAACATACTAGTAGACATTTTTTACCGCACTTTCTAAAATCCAACAGGATATGCAATTGAAAAATAAACAAAAAAATACTTTTGCGCAGGGTAAAATAGCCGATCGGAAGTTCTGTTGGTGTGCCTGCTTAATGCGTAGCAGGTATGAAGATGTTCCTTGCTGCCACCATCATCAGGGCGATGATGATCGCCCTGAAGATGGAGGCAGCAAGGCCGTCTGTCACGTCGGTAAACTTCTACTAGACTACACAGCGCTACATCCCAGAAGGCATTCATCTTCATTGTGTTCCAACAGTGATCTTAGGTGATTGTTAGACTAATGTTGAAAATACATTAGTAGAAGCACAGGGTTGTCCAGGCCTGGAGGCCAAGGAAGGCGTACACTGTATTTCGTCTATTCGTTTATATGGCGTGATAACGTGATTGGTTCGCGGGTTCAATCCAAGTCGAGGTCGACGGATTTTTAAGGGTGATAACAATCCGTAGCACAACTTCCTCCGGAGGGGAAACCGTAGCACAACTTCCTCCGGAGGGCAAACCGTAGCACAACTTCTTCCGGAGGGGAAACCGTAGCACAACTTCCTCCGGAGGGGAAACCGTAGCACAACTTCCTCCGGAGGGGAAACCGTAGCACAACTTCCTCCGCAGGGGAAATAAAGGCACAACTTCCTCCGGAGGGGAAACCGTAGCACAACTTCCTCCGGAGGGGAAACCGTAGCACAACTTCCTCCGCAGGGGAAATAAAGCCGGTCGTCCCATATCGTAGATTTACGGCATGTTAAAGAACCTTACGAGCATGAACGAGATGTTTCGTTAGCAAATTCAGCGGCCGTTTCTCACCCAAGTCTTTCCTGATTCACTGCTAGATGGCTCTGGCAATCAAATCAGGATTGAGTAGAAATTATGCAGAGGCAGTGGACTTGTCACTCACTACTCAAAAAATGCATTATATAAGACCAATAATGACAAGTTACCTTGAACAACAGTATGCCTAATCCTTGAAGTTGATAATGCCTGTGCGTTTGTATATTATTCAACTACATGTTTTAAAATTTTTGGGTAGAATAAATATGTAGTTTGTGATAATAGTAAGAGAACATGTAATTGTTTATCTGTAAAGCACAGTCAGTCCAGATATTTCAACGTAAATCTATCGTAATTATTATTCATATTATCACTATAATTTTTTCTGTATTGGCGACTACAAGTTTGAGTGAAGTACTTACTTCTTTTGTTTTTCAATATTTTGTTGTTCATTGTTATTTCGTGAAGTACTTACTTCTTTTGTTTTTCATTGTTATTTTGATTTGAAAGTTTCCTGTTAAAATCTGACTAGAAAAAAATAATCGAAACACTTTAAATGACTTTCGCTACGTAACATCAATTACTTACACAAAATATGAATTTGTATGACCAGTGCTTTTGGAAGTTCCCGTCAAGTACAGGACAGTTCGTTCAGATAAAAGTCTAAGAATTGACATAAGATAGAATGCCTTCCACGTCTCACTACGAGTCAGAACGCTGAATTCTTCGTCATGTTTGTTATCAGCTTCGCCCGTGCTTTTAAATAGCCGATCTACCACGTTATCGGCTATTCCATCAAGTTCCCATATCCCTTCTTCGTCCGTAATGACGTGGTCAGTAGCGGCGTGCCATCTCTGGGAGGTAATTGGTACTTGACGGAACACGTCACGTGGTTTGAACATATTTTATCTCCCCTTTGCTTGGCCACACATCATCACTGTCGGGTTGGAATAGTTGCAGTGATGTAGGGGCAGTCTTGCAAGCACATGCCTGTGTTTTAAATTTAAAGCAGAAATCTTAGAATTTAACCCGGTCCGAGCCCGACGTATTTTATTCCAGCCCAAATAAAGCACGATATATTTACAATCTACCCAGAATAACGTGTCATTAATCTGTGGTTTAATGCATATATGCCAGCAATCTTGAATAAATTGTTTAACAACGCTGTAAGGACATCTGAAAATTATATCTGCTACAAGGCCCAGGCCCGTGCAGATATGTGTTGATGAACCTGGAACATCGTACGTCACGAAGACTGCTTTACCGACAAGACTGTTAGTAATGTAATTATTTTTTTTGGGGGGGGGGTGGCTTAGCTTGTCTAAGATTGTTAACAGTTAGTACAAAATTTGTTTTAATAAGTTTTAAAATGATCGTGTCTACCTTGAAGAAATGGGCATCACTTTCTTAACTCATATAAGTAGATTATAATTCGCGTTTGTGTAGTGTTGATTGAAATTTTACTTAATTGTAATTTATTCAGATATTTAAAACTTACCAAGGGGTGGATAATTAAAACAGGTAATATTTTCTTCACGTAACGTATAGGCTGATAGGCAACTGACCAATGAGAGAGCTCACAAATATGTTTGCTTGCCCGAAGATCGAAGTAAGAATGAATAGATTCTAGTGATAATATCAATTTGTTAATACATTCTGAAAATTTTATTCTCATATAATTTATGCTGTATTTCTCGGCTGAATGATGAGACAGACAGACCGACACTGCTTGCCCACAATTCGTTAAATTTACGTTAAAGAGAAAACTTAAACCGGATTTCTAATTAAATTTCTGATTCTGTCCGATTGTCAAAGAAATCTTATAATATAAAAAAAACTCTTCACACTACATCTTAAAAATTTTCCAGTATCTTCCACCTCTGTCCGCACCGAATCTAAGAATAAGATAGAGTCATTTATTAATCGAGGAGTTACCTATATTCTCAATGCACTTCCATCTTCGAATTCTCACCGAGTCAGTTAGTGTCGAAGTAATTTGCAAACTCGTATTCCGTTTCTTATCTCTTCAGTGCTGCACGCCATTTTGACAGATGGGTTATAGTTTTGTTGTGTGCCTAAGCTAATGTCAGATAATGCATATTACAATCTCTTTCTAAAACAAAATATGTGCGAAGATGGCTGTCTTCTGACTTGTAGCGTTGTATAGTCAGGTAGAAGTTTACCTACGTTTCAGAAGTCCTTGGTTTCTCCATCATCAAGGCCTTCTACATGTGTGTATTGAATCAGAGTCGTTCATAAAGTATCACAGTGTTATATATTACTCCTGTCTTTAAGGATTAAACCTCAAAACTCCCTTTTCAGCTTTCATACAAGATCTTTCAGTCACTTACTTCAAATGTTGTTCGTTATACGTTTTTGTTCGTTATGTGTATCTTTCATTCCTGAGCCTTTACGATACGTATCGTATACGTTATCAGCCATTTTAAAGAATTAAAACCATTTACTAAACATCGATTGGTCTATATAATACGTTTAATTATAATGAATATATGCGTTATGGTTTATCGTATACTATACGTAACGTAAAATAAAATAAAAGATTAGTTTTATTAGCCAAGAAAAGTTCAGTATAATTATCATATTTAATTTTCTGATAATTATTGTAATAAATACATTTTTTAAAAGTTTATTTATTTAAATCTTACAATCATGTTCACTATACGTTTGGTATTTGATTTTATAAGGAACTCTATCTATTGGCGACTTTAAGAAATTTTGAATGAATGGAGACGTTCGTTATAGCGAATGATCGTAAATCGAACGTTGGTTTATATCCTTGTGTGTATGGAATCTTTAAGTTTATATTTCTGAAGCTTCTGTTATCATCATGTACCTGACATACCATGTGGGTAACCCTTGGTTACATATTTTACTGACGTATTTTACCACATTTAAAAAAAACATTACTTTTAACTAAATATATACGGCCTACTCATGAAAATTATTTTACGAAAGAGTCAATTATTAAAGTACAAATGTTTGTCCTTTACTATCAAAATATGTGTTGTCACCTGGGCTTAAATGTTAATATTAATAAGTATATATCGATACACACATATCGTATATGACATGCGCCGACTGTAATTCAAGGGATATCGATACATAGGGAAATAATTATAACAGGAATGAGGCGTACAATAGTTGGGGCCAAACAGTGCGCTCTGCCCACTTCACTGACTTGAGGTCAGAGAGACACTAGATGCGTGTTCTACATGACGCAGTGACATGACATTAACATTGAGGCAGCTAATTACAAGGTACTTCCGCTGGGGAATAATGTTTGTAGTATAGACAGTAGAACATATGGTTTGTTATCTGCTAACATTTCCAAATCCTCTGTCGAGGTAAAACGCATTACAGTAGTTTTGGAAATACATCAGCGTGTCTAATTAATCATCACTAGTACTCAATTAAATATCATAATAGGAGTAATTTATCTAATTTTGTTGTAATCGTAATTGCTTTGCCCAGTTCATAGGAAGCGAATTATTATCTGGTCTGTTCTTCAGAGATTCTTTCATCTTAAAGAACGTATATTAGGAATATATAGAAGGAGACGAAGGATAAATTAAGATGTGTCCAAAGGCGATAGATTGTAAGAGTGGGAGGTGGATTTGGCTGGCTGAGGATCGTGTTCGAAGACGGGCTTTGGTATTATTGATTTTTCTTATGATAATAGCTCGTAGACCGCCACGGTGGTCTAGCGGTTAGAACGCTGGCCTTGTAATCCTGGGGTCTCGGGTTCGATTCCCGGCGGTGCCCGAATTTATAACTTGTGTTGGGCAAGGCCGTGGTCTAGGCAACACGGAGTTTTCCTACGGGGGCTTCCCCGGTTTCTCCGTGGCATCCCAACAATTACTCCATTCACACACAGAAGAAGGCAACGGCAAACCACTTCTGGATCATCTGCCAAAACGTATATGAACAGGTCCCAGGCCGAGAAAAGGAGGGAAGGATCCTGTTCATACGTACCTGTCGTCAGACAGAACACTAAATAAAAAAAATAATAAAATGTGACGTCACTGGATATTGATGTCCACCGAAAGAATCGGCCACGGCTTTATATTGGTGCAGTGCGTAAAGCTGATTGAGCAAGACGGTTCTAAATACGAGTACAGTCTCACTTGCTGGTAGTTGACTTGGTGTTTCGAATGTTCTTACGATCTGTGACGGGCGAAAATATGTTTTTGCCCTAATGAAAAGTAAAGACCTCATTAGATTCTAGTGAGGAGGTCGATATGCCAGTAGATACAGAAGAAACTTGACTGAATGTAATTTTTTTGCCACGGTGGTCTAGCGGTTAGGACGCTGGCCTTGTAATCCTGGGGTCTCGGGTTCGATTCCCGGTGGTGCCCGAATTTATAACTTGTGTTGGGCGAGGCCGTGGTCTAGGCAACACGGAGTTTTGCTCCGTGGCATCCCACCAATTACTCCATTCACACACAGAAGCAGGCAATGGCAAACCACTTCTGGATCATCTGCCAAGAACGTATATGAACAGGTCCCAGTCCGAGAAAAGGATGGAAGGATCCTGTTCATATGGGCCTGTCGTCAGACAGAACACTAAATAAATAAAATAATAGCTCGTATTTGTTTAAATTTAAAACCGTTATGTCTCGTAAACTTCTGGGGTTTGAAGGGGTTTTATAATTTTATCAGAAATAGTAACGTAATTTTAATGTGATTTCTCAAAACTTGTATCTTTTGAATTTCATAATCTAAATTGCATTGACAAGCCGTGAAATCAACTGTGGATTTATCGCCTGTGTGACTGTCCTGATATCTAAAAATAATCCAGAAAAAGTTCGTAGAAGATACTTTCGTTGTTTTGGCTTGAACATGTGGACGGAAACAGTTTCGGAAACTACGATACATCCTTAATCGTGGGACAAAAACATAAAACGTCTCTGCTAATGCCAGCAGTGACTTCGTGTCAACACCTTTGCGAATTCTTTATACCTCGAGGAATTCATCTCATCTCCCCACTTCAGAACTTCGCAAATGGTACTCGGTACTAAGAGAAAAAACTCTTTCTTCCTTCATCTTGTATGGCCAAAGTGTAGGATAGAGGTCGTTGAGAAATGATTTATGGGATAATGCGAGGGGAGGAGACAGAAATGGTGGAAGGAGTAGGACGAGATGAAAAAGTGAAAGCGAGAAAGTTTGTGGTTAAAGGAAGTGGTGGAAAGGCGAAAGTGAGAAATAGTTAAAAAGAGAATTTCTGATGCAGTGTCACTGCGTGTGAGTTATAAATTTGCCACCCATATTTTTTTTTAACTCCTCGACGGACTTCTAGACACTTGGCCGTCACGTGCAATCCCCTAACAAAGGAACAATTTTGAAAATCGTTCCCCTGTCGAATTCTAGAGACCGGGGCTTAATGCGTCTTACTACAAATTAATTCAAATAACTCTTAGTCTTAAGATGACTTTCTTGTGGAATCCAAACCGTATGACCTGGTAGATCTGACTTACGTTTCAGATAAGCCTAAACGCTAAGTTATTCTGAAACGTCGGTGAAATTTATCATTCTATTATGGTCTTGTCCTGGGTTTTAGCAGAGCGTAGACTCAGTAGAAGGCAAGCGTTCGAGAGGAACATACCATCTTCATCCTCAGGGCTGAAGATATCTATCGACGAGTATACACGGCGCCAAAACCCGGAATATCATCCTCTTCGCCGTGAAAAATCTCAGTTATTTAATTTATTTGAAGAAGGGACTTTCGACGCTTCTCAGACGGTGTAAACAAAACAAACTTGTCACCAGGAGTTGCATAGCTCCTGGCGCTTTAACCCCGGGTACCCACTTCGTTTCCCGGCGGTGCCCGGATTTATAACTTGTGTTGGGCAAGGCCGTGGCCTAGGCAACACGGAGTTTTCCTCATTGGCATCCCAACAATTACTCCATTCACACACAGAAGAAGGCAATGGCAAAGCACTTCTGGATCATCTGCCAAGAACGTATATGAACAGGTCCCAGTCCGAGAAAAGGATGGAAGGATCCTGTTCATATGGACCTGTCGTCAGACAGAACACTACAAATAAAAAAAAATGACACCATAAGAGATTTCATCACCACCACGAGAATCATCAGCATACTTTTTAGACTTATAACCTATATTTAAATATACGTCTAATTGTTATTACAGAAATCGGTTGATTTGTAGACAAAATTACAAAGCATTACTCCCATACCATGTGGCTCAACGCTTCGTTGAATATCCCTAAGCGTGAGGCCGCTGGTGGCTCACACAGTAGCGAATTTGTTAAAATAATATTTTCTTAAGATTTTATATCGAGGTCGGAGTCGGTGTATTTTTTACCGACACCAAATCCACCTAAAATTGCTTCAGACTCCACAGCCCTGGTTAATACAGCTGTTTTTCTTGTGAAGATTCAGTTATCTGTCTGGAGGCTGGCTTCCTTGAGATATCTCGTTCTTTCCGTCAGATCCGCTGGGTAGGTGAAGTCTTACGACATTTAAAATCAGTCCAAAACCTCTTACATTTACATCCATCCGAGTTCATCACAGCCATTCTCGCTCTGGATTCAGCGTTGTTTAGGTAACTTTATTAAATACTTTGCGAAACAAATTTTAAAATTATACCTCCATATACAGGGTGGGTGGGAAGTAAGTATGCATTAAATAATCGCTATACATTGTAAATATAGAGATTATAACCATTTCGCAATGCCTACTTACTTCCCACCCACCCTGTAGTTGAATCCGTCAAAAGAATAAATTCCCCGACTTTAACGGAACTTGAAAGTTGGTTACCACATCCACAGTACCCCGCTAGATGTCTCTGTCCTGAGCCATTTATGCCTAAAATCCATTTTAATATTATCGTTCCATCTACGCTTATGTCTTCCAAGTAGTTCTTCTTCTAAGACTTTGCAGCCAAAATTATGCAAGAATTTCTGATCCTCGTATGCGTCACATGTCCTGCCAACTTCATTCTAATATTTTTATCATACTGACCGTATTTGGTATGTAGTGTAGGTTATGGTAATATCAGTTATGCAGTTTTATCAAATCTGCTGTCATTTCATCTCTCTTACATGCAGATATTTTCGTAATCACCCTGTTTTCAAACACCCTGAAGCTGCATTGTTCTATTAATATGTGTGACCAAGTTCCACACCCATACAAAACATTGGGTACAGTCATAAGTTTGCGTGGTTTGATATTTGATTTTGTATGCATTATTTGCACGATGTGCAAGGAATTAATATCCATAGGGCTGGTGTCTGTCTGTCTGTTCGCATAATTTAAGCTGAGAACCACTTGATGGATTTTGATGAAATTTGGTATGTATGTTATGCCATTTCTGTATATTCAGAAGTTGTAGTTTCGAAATTTCTACAATCAGTTACACTAACATGGTGGACAAACGAACTTGTGAGGTGGGAGCTGACACCATGTGACCTTGAGATACAGCATAATCAGCCCTCAGCCGTGTTGCCAGTTATACGACGTAAATATTGAAATTTTAACCTTACTTTTTTTTAATTCTTCTCGTAAATGACGAAGAATCTGCATGAATAATCAGTTAACTCTTAAAGAGGAGATGAAAATAACAAACAATTTTTAGACTGGAAAAACAGATGACGTTACGAATTATGTCTTGAGGGATGTGTATTTTATTATTTCCGTGAATAACTACGTCTCTACGAAATACTCTATTTCTGCCATAGCGAATGGATGAAGCCCGCAGAATTCCAATTAGTAAATCGTATAAACTGGTTGTCATGGTAACTGAAATGGACTTGATTCCTACTGCGTGTCTTATTGATTCTGTGTGTATGACTGATAGCTCTCCACCGAATATGTAAACGCCCAATGGGAAAGCAAATCAAATTTCTGATATTCTGGTGGGCACAGAATTCGCAGAACATTAGACAATCATAATGGCTGTGTTAGGCTCTAAAAAATGTGACACATATAAAAACTGTTAGGGAAAATTTTAAAAATTGTTGGAAAAAATTATTATTATTATAAATTATTATTATAGTATAAATTCAGGAAGCAGAATAATAATAAAAGTGAAAATGACAATTTCTACCTATTTTCAATGTAATTTCATTTATGTTATATGAAAATCTGGAACCGTTTTGACTTTAAATATAATAAGGATGAATATAAATGTATTTCCAATTATTGTAGCCCTTGTAATTTATATATTTTTAAAAATTCGTTTGACCTTGGGATAATACAAAAAAAAAACTAGAGTAGTTTACCCAAAAGTAATTAAAACAAAGCAAGACATTTTTAGCGGAACTATTGTTAGGTATTTAATATAAATTACCAAGTATATCTGTCTGTTCAGTTGCGTCGAAGAACTGGACATTCTCTCTAACTTTCTGTTATATCGAAATGGTTTTTGTAATGTCTGTTAGGGCTTACAGCTTGCGTAGTTACATATTGTTTCTGACGGACACTAAATAACTTAACTAACTAACTAGATGGTTTAGGGAACCCGAAGTGTCAACACCGAATTAACCAAAGCCCTCCACCGGTCCCTGTCTTGGGTCATCAAAATCCAATCTCCTTCTGACACAAACAAATATAAGATTTATAGTCTGTTTGATAACTTGTAACATAAGATTAGTATGCTTATACAATGTATTATTATATCAATATACGTAATTATTAGACTCATCTTAAATATTTGAATTTATTAATCAATCAAGGCAATAATCAGAACGCTGTTGTGCACGTGGTATGACACATTAAATACGTACTCATGAAGATGATCTTACAGGGGTCGAAACATTTTGTTATTTATATCAAAGTGATCATGGACGGTCTTTTAATGTATCCGACACACTAATTGAGTCGACACGATTTTAACTCATGTCGAGTGGTGGTGAATAGGTAAGAATTCGGAAGGAGGCTGTCGTGGCCTGTTTCAAGGCACTGCCCGGGCGTTCTGTCAGGATATCTGATACCAATAATGTTTTAACTATATACCTGGAATGAGTGATGAAAACCACGAGAAACTTCATTGAGAACAGTTTTTAGGGCCGAGATGTACCAGATTCACCAAGACCAATCTGTTGTCAGTGGGTCACATATGATAGGATGACAGTTGGATAAAGAATTGGAGATGACGTGGAAGGAAATGATCGTGGCCTGATTTAGAGTGTTATACTAATATCCAAGAATTTTACTACAGGAGCTATGGGAAACTGAACATAAATATGTGTTGGCATAGTCGTCCGGGTCGAGACTTGAACCCCAGGCCTTCCGATTATTTAATTTCGAAATTTACAGTTTTGAATGCTGACATATTTAAGACTGTGAATAGCACAGATTAAGTCTGATAAAGTTCCCACTGCAACTTGCAGTAGAATCATGAATTTATCACATCGTTTGTTATAATACCAATGAAAGTCTGATAGTAGATCAGCAACCAGAAATGTGGTATCCACCCAGCAGAAGCAGTTCTCAGGCTGGAATAGCGGTGTAAAATACACACTACCTTAACCATAGCGTCACATGACAACAAATTGTGCCATTGCAAAGCGAGTAATTACATTTCGAAATCAGTGCTTCTTACTTTAATATAGACGCTGTAAAGATTTATAACTTTTAATTAACATTGTAATGGTTTAAGATTCATTTAATCTCTTTGTATTACGTAAAGTCTAGCCTTTATCTACAAAGGACAGAGACGTATACGTTCACCTTTGGATGAGGAATTAAAAAGGTGTGTTTCGGTAAAGAATGGCTCCATTCTGCCGTGTTTTTGAAGCTATCTCCTATTTTCATATTTAGTGTTGAAAACGTAAGAGCTAAAGTCAACGTTCTTTATTCATTATTAAGTCCTCAGAAAATGACTTAATGACTTTTTTTGGTGATTAATATACATGAAAACGGAAAGAACTTTTGAAGTCGCGTGTATAATAAATATCATTTTTCAAATGTTTTTATCTATCTATATAAGACTTGGTATTCTGCAAAACACAAAGTTATTATTATTCAATAAAATCTTCTAGCACAATCAACCGCTTTAACTGGTTTCCTTAGTAAACCGACGTTTCGGGAACAAACTCTGTCACCATCTTGTTCCCGAAACGTCGCTTTACTACGGTGACCAGTTAAAGCGGCTGATTGTCCTAGAAGATTTTATTGATTGTACTCGCAACAAAAGTCTCAAATAGTATATTATTATTATTAGTTCTGGGATGTATTTAGACCCATAAGAGATGCAGTCGTCAAAATGAATGATTCAAAATTAAATCGACACTCTGATAAAAATGAGATGTCAATATTTTTTGTTTTATGAAAATGTTTGAAAAATATGCGTATGTTATTCAAATAAACCTATAAACTTATTTGAGGGCTTCAAATAAATTTTACGTTTCGTTCGGAATACAAGCTCGGCTAGACAAATATTATAGTTTTTATATTAATATTACTGTCATATTTAATGATTTGTTATGTCTGTTAGGTTATCACTGTTTTATCATGTGAGATGTAAAGTTAACTGAACATACGAGGCTCGTCCACAAAGTAAGTTTCCCTGGGGCCGCTTACAGAAACAAAACACAATTTCATGGAAATATTTATTGCAACAGATACAGCAAGTGTCCAGCTATTTTTCAACATATTCGCCACCGGAATTGAGACATTTGTCATACCATGGGACCAACTTTTGAATACCTGTGTCGTAGAAGTCTGCCGCCTGGGATTGGAACCACTGTGTGACAGCCATCTCCGCCTCTCTGTCATTCTCAAAACGCTGACGCTGACGCTGACCGGACAGGAATTTCTTGAGGTGTAGGAAAAGATGGAAATCACTGGGAGCGAGGTCCGGGCTGTAGGGTGGATGATTAAACACCTCCCAGCTGAACTCCTGCAGGAGACTTGCTGTCCGTCGAGCCGTGTGCGGCCTAGCGTTATCACTGACCGCACTTCACAGTCGGCGGGAGCTGGAATAAGAACCTCCATCTTCAACAGCTGCAACGATGCTAATGTGAGAACGCGGGAAGTTCCGTTAGTGCATGCGCCATGCTACGTCATTGCTCTATCACGTAAGCACAGTCGCTTAGCGCAATATAAGGTTTGCTAGCTGTGGGACGAGTGGGAAACTTACTTTGTGGACGCGCCTCGTAGTATATCAGTAGCTGTATGAAGGAACATAAAAATATAATTGTTGAGAGCCGGTTTATAATCTGCATCCTCAGCGGAATATAAATAATTTAAGTCAGAATTGAGCTCCACTCGACAGTAAATGAAAATAATATTATTCTGCAATCTACAGTTCCTGGAGAGAAATTATACCAGTTCGGTTCTTCTAACTTAATTATTTAATCTGCCTTTTCTAGAACAACCTTTCATACCTTATACTTATTTTAATTTCTGCTAATAAAGGATTTTACTATTAACTAAAAAAATTGTCATCAATAATGACTTGATAATCGAAAATAGTACTTTAAACACATTTTTATTGCGAAGTCTGACAATGCAGTGTACAGAAATTAAAATCGCTGATGTACTTTGTTTAATTACGAAAACTGCGAAGCATCGTAGGCCATGCATGAGTCAACAGTGTTTTGTTTACCATGAAAACGATTACAATAACACACATTCAAAAATATCATCACGTAAGGTTCGAAATCCATTACCAGAAAAAGATCATTAATCAAGCCACCAACTAACATTCCTGAGGCGTATTATGTAGATACGTGTTATCTTATGGTGTTGTTTTCATCTT
>NW_019060166.1:455394-470678 GCF_000696155.1 Zootermopsis nevadensis | reverse complement strand
CAGGGCAATGAGAAACGATTATAATATTTTAATCATCAAATACTTGAGGGTGAAATCGCTCGGAAGATCTAGGCATGGATGATAGGATAATATTAAAACGCAGATTACGTAATAAAGAAGTTGTTGACAGAATTGAATTGACACAGTGTAGTAATCTGAGGCAATAATTATAATTATATTTTATTATAAATTTTTGTGTTCCTATCTTTTCTTCTGCACTCCACGGATTGCGCTCAAAGTTGTTTTGGAGTTCAGATCAACGGATTAAGTTGAATTCCAAAAAATTTTGATGTAGCTTTATCCAAAACGTTTTAACTCAAAACAAGCGAACCATGATTTATGAATGTACGTCGCTCTAAAAACGGACCTGACCCATTACGCGCAATGCGAACAAGATGGATTGGTATGGATCATGCATCCATCTGCCCTTTTCTACAGTCATATTATTTTATAGTGGGTTTTTCCTGCTATTTATGCTTGGTGCTAGGCTGAATCAAGATCCAGTTAGAGAAAAATTATTTCCATAGATTACCTTTTAAATTTATGATGGCAATTTCATATTGAATACTTTTTAAGCTTTATAAAATACGCTGTCACTAAGTTCACTTTCGTGGGATTTGCATGTAAATGTCCCAATAATTTTTATTACTTCAGAGAGGTCGGATGTGGCTAATTTAGTCTGAAGGCATCAGCGAACGTGAAGACATCGGGGCTTTACATGTCGCCTGTGTTACATAATATACAAATTTTGCCCAGATAAGAGGAGATTTAATGTTTGGAAAGATTTCAGGTTCCTAGAGTGGCGAATATAAAGACGACTGTCTTTTAGAATCATCATCGCCCAGATGACGGAGGTAGTAAGCTCCTCTGAAATTTCGCTAAACTTCTACTTGTTATAAAAACCTCGTGGTGAAACAGTAAGAGTTGTACGTATGCAACCCGGAAGACAAGAATCTTGGTAGGAGGATGTCGGTTTGGTCGGGAAACGGACTTCCGCCATTATTCACATCTTCCTCTATTCCTCTTTGGCGCGGCAAAGGGGCCAACGTAAATTAGTGTAACAGTTTCTAAAAATTTCCTTTACTCTCTCCTACATCCTCCTGTCATCTTCACCTACCTGCTAAATCAATTTTCCGCCTTAGGTTAGCGTTTAGCTGCCCTCTTATGCAAGAATAACAAATCACGATGTTAATTACTTGGTTCGGATATGAGCAAGGCGGAAGAATTCCACGAAACATGTTCCCAAATTAAACGATCTGATCTCTCGCAACAAAAAAACAAGACTAATGAAATCTCGACGGTACACGGGCGTCTTTCTTCTTACGTCTGCTAACGGGTCTCAGCCCCCTGATTACTGGACCTGCCCTCCCCAGCCGCTCGCCAAGTTGCTTCTCCTTACAAATCCCTACCGAATTCAGGTCTAACTAACTACCTAACTAGCCAATTAATGTCGTAAATAAATATTTAACCAGCAAGCACAAACCGCGTAAAGGAAACCGGATGTAATGGTGTGGATTGGATTTAGCTGGCGCTGGATGGTGAGCAGCGGCGGGCTCTTGTGAAAATGGTATTGGACATTGCGGTTGAATGAACCGCTGGGACTCTCTTCTAAGCCACGAAGGGACTTATTAGATGCTCAGTCTGAGGTTCTTATGACTCGACAACCGGATATCGACGACGCTGTGCGGGAGCAAAACATTTTTTTTTTTTTTGGGGGGGGGGGGGATTTCAACTGGTAAATGCCACAACGCAACCCGGATAATGAAAAACGTACGCTCACGTGAGTGACTGGCTTAAAACAAAACCATCAACATTGACGATGCTCGTAATTCCCCTAGACTACATTATGTAGACCAAAGGGCCATCTCGAGGTAGTAATTACAACTAATGAACTTAATTAATGCAGTAAAACGAGATTGTACCATCAGCTAAAGTGTTTATCAGACCCCCCAAGAAGCTACATAAGAATGGATGGCCACAGAACGTCCGCGTGTCTACAGTGGGAAATTCAATCTCTGGCACGTATCTTACTAATAGCTTTTAGTTTTATGCATGGTCTCTTAAATTCTGCTTTGTTTGTTCATTTTAATGATGCACTGCATGTGATTGATGTCTACGGAAGGGAGTCGAAAGAGTTCTTCAGCTTGTCCGTGCAGGAAGACTAGCACGGCGTCTTTGCCGGCACGAGGTACGTGGTTTGCGCCAGAAATGGATGACACTGTCTGATAATAGGTACGACGGATCTTAATGACGTGGAGCTTTCATAGCGACTGAGCATAATAACTTCGGTACCCTGAGGACGAGGAAGACGATGGTTCTCGGAACGTTGATTCTTTCAACCACCTGAGAGAGAAGAATATTTTAAATAAAGTATCTGTCCGCTAATCCCTATTTTACATACATGCAATTAATTAAATTTAACCCTTTTCTTATAAAAGACATATTACGTTTAATGTTCTGAGTTTACCTGGTGTTTGACAGAACATGTGATGTCATCGTATCTTGCCGTCCTTAAATCTCTAAATTGCTGCAGCCTTTTGTAGATTTCTGCTGTAGAAACGTGCGTTGCCACGGAAACGCATGAGGTAACAAGGAAATGAGGAAAACTCTAAATTTTGTGGTTCTAAAGGCAGTGACGAGATGTCGATTGTTACGTCCGGGGTTGAAACGCCTTGTACTCGTGTAGGTGATTACCAGCGTTTAGGAGGAGTGTTTCCCCTCCTTCTTCAGAATTAAATTTTATAATCGACAAAAATTCATCATATTAAAGCTCTTATAGAGAGTACTGGAGGTTACTCGTACTACCCGTCACATCGACCATGCAGGAGGAGGCAGCAGGTTCCACATAAACTTCTATACTTCTTACCCGGAAGACTGTAAAAGTTATTAGGTTCAAGTAAAAGGTAAACATGTCCTTGGTGCTTAGGTAAGCACCACGCCGTGTTAAAAGTGGCGGTGTAGCGCGGAGTATTCTTAACCTCGATGCTAGGTGGGGGTGAGTGGGTTAGCTTCACGCTTCGGCCGCTTTACCCCCGAGGAAGGACCCTCATACTCACTGAATAAGAGGCTGGGTTGGCCCCAGAGATGTTCTGCGTGTTGTGGAGACAAATAAGTCCTCCCTTTCCTGGAATAGAACCCCGGTCATCTAGTACGCTGCTAGTCGCTTTAATGATTGAGCTACCCCGAATACTATTCTAATAATTTGGTTTTTAAATATTGTGTTCAGAAAGCAGTGTAGCTTGAATTTGGCGACACGTTTACAATTTCTCATTATTCTGCGACAAATTTGTTTGCCCCTCGTAGTAATAGATTGGGGAATTTGTGTTGGATCACGTGAATTCGCTGTGGGAGATTATCGGGGCGTTTTCCTGTTGTGGATTATTACGAGAATGATAAGGCAGAAGAACACGTGGCGAAAGCAGGTTATACTGCCGGATTACTTCTGTGTTCGTTGCTCTTTAATAAAACCTTTTCCTGGCAGAGGGCGGCCGCAAAGTGTTTCCAGCGCTTACAGTAACAGGCATTAGGGCGGGCCGAGAAATGCAGTAACGCGCCTTTTCATATAAAACTAGATTGTGATGAATAGTTGAGTGGCGGATTGGACTGCATTCCTTTTACAACCGTACGCACCTGCAGTCTACCATCTTCGGACAGAGACATTCCTCGATTTATGGCGTGGCTTTTCAACCCTTTTCACGTGGTAATACGCTAGAACATGATTCAGTTATCTCACTGTACATCAGATAATTGTATAAGAGTGAATATGCCTAAGTATCAGTCTTGTGTGTATGCATTTATAAAACACGTGTAAACATTGTTTGCCAGATGTCGTGGTTGATTCCTATTCGGGAGATCCTGGTTTAAGTCTCATTTCGGGTGTTGACGGTTCTGATATCTTTCGTGGTTTTCTTCAGCTCCCAAATAGAGCAAAGACCATCTTGAGAAGTTGATAGTATGCTCAGCTAATTAGAAAAATTCCAGTTGTCTTATGGAACCAGAAGGCTCTTTGCCGTGTTCTCAAGAGCTAGATGAATCCAATCCGCAACTGCCCATCGTATTTATCTAAGATCAATTTTTCTTCAGTCCCTCAGAGCAAAAGTTTATAAACAGGAAACTTTTTTTGTTTACTGCGTGTTTCCTTGTTAAGCACTCAGCATCAATTAGAGTTAATTTCGCAATGATTTTCTTAACGTGAGAATTTTTCAGATTTGCGTTTAATACTAGTAACGGTTAGCTTATGTTTATTAATTTTTGTATACGATATAAAACATTTCGTCACTAAATTACATAGCTCTATACCAAATTGAAATCTTGAAGTCTGCCACGGAGTTACGCACGCACCAAGTAAGAAATTACGGTGCCGGGCGGTATCACTGAATTGAATGCTAAATTCTTACTAAAGTTTTCTTTGTAGTGGCACGCGCTAAACTTTCATCGTCACACTGAAACCAATCTTCGTGTTTCCATACGCGTATGCGACATGTATCAGTTTGCTCGTGCTTGGTTGCAGGGGTCACTCACTGTAAGCTACTGATTCAGCGCCTCTAGAACGCCGCCTGACACCTGACCTCAGAGTCAAAGCAGTCTAAGTGGCCAGTAGTAGCTGGAGGTCGATATCAAAACTTGTTAGCGTTGTAAACCCAGAGGCCAAATTCCGGAAGGTTGTTTAAAAAACGCGAGTAATCAATAGTTCGTGAAGCAAAACTTCGTAAAATATTGCTAGAAAATTTCCCGTCAAAGTAAAGGGAGAATTTTAGGTTTTACTTAAAGACGTAGTTTATTGATCAGTGTGACGAAAGCTGCTAGGCCTTTCCTCTTAATCATTGCTTTGCTGTCTTGCATAGAAATACGGTTGCTGGTCATCTCATGAATGACATATTGAAATTAACACATTGTGATGGACCCATTTTCATCAGAAATAGTTTACGCAACATAATACGAACATTTCGATGTTCGTATGCAGACATTTAGTCAAGCCTTTAAAACACAGTTGTCAGCACTTGTACTGTTAGGTTCGCTAACTCGTGTTTGTAATCAGAGTTACCTTCTTAAACAGCGTTAATCAATTTATCCCTGTAATGGTAAAGTGCTGTGTTTTCTTTGCGGTAAGGACTGAATTCTTAAATATTATTTGGACTGCCTTTGTGTTTCAAATGGTTAATTAAACAGAAAGGGGCAAGACTGTGGGGAATTTAAATTAGATTTAACATCATTTAATGTGAACAGTAGCTAAAGAGCTAGTAGGTGTTGCGGTGCGCGGTTCGAATCTCGGCCTAATCGCTGGTTTTACTGTCTGCAATTATTCGTGTTTTGTTTCAGCATGACTGGAAAGTACTTTTAAATAGCCACGACCGTTTCCTTCCAAATACGCAGCTCCTCTGCATCTGTAATCTTATTCCCACTGACGCTGCAGTTGTCAGAACCTTAGAAGACAACAGCAATGAACCAAGAACGGGGATTGTTCTAAATCGTTTGATTCAGTGCTTTAGAAAGTCGAAGAGCCACATACGCCACTAGAGTAGGCAAAGGAGGGGTGTCTGCACACTGCAAATGAGTGTGATTGTGTGCAGGTGTGTGGCAGGCGGGCGTGATTCGAACAGACCGTAAGCACTGTGCGAGGTTTCCTTCACTTGTAATACACGTTTTTTATAGCCTAGGAACAAGTACTGCGTTTACTACTGGCAGCAGTTTTGTGGTCAGTGCAATGAACCGCTTCAGCAGGTACGAGGTGCGTCCTCAAAGTAAGTTTCCCTGGGGCCGTTTACAGAAACAAAAGACAATTTCATGGAAATATTTATTGCAACAGATACAGCAAGTGTCCAGATATTTTTCAACATATTCGCCACCGGAATTGAGACATTTGTCATACCGTGGGACCAACTTTTGAATACCTGTGTCGTAGAAGTCTGCCGCCTGGGATTGGAACCACTGTGTGACAACCATCTCCGCCTCTCTGTCATTCTCAAAACGCTGACGCTGACCGGACAGGAATTTCTTGAGGTGTAGGAAAAGATGGAAATGACTGGGAGCGAGGTCCGGGCTGTAGGGTGAATGATCAAACACCTCCCAGCTGAACTCCTGCTTAGTGCATGCGCCATGCTACGTCATTGCTCTATCACGTACGCACAGTCGCTTCGCGCAATATAAGGTTTGCTAGCTGTGGGACGAGTGGGAAACTTACTTTGAGGACGCGCCTCGTATATACAGCGTCACTAGGAAGAAGAGACACATATATTCAAATTTACTTCAATTTTTTTTATATTTCAAGTCTGGCTTGGATTGTAAGCCCATGTTACAGTTACATTTGCAAGCAGTGTTAACCTGAATAGTGTATCTTTGCGACCGGCCAGCATTATCCTCTGTCTGTTTTATCCTTTTAGAAGAAGCCCCTGATACAGGATGTGCTGTGTTAATGCAAAACTGCAAATCGAGAATGTCACTGGAGCACAGTCCTTCATGAGTACTAAATGATCGCTCACATAATCAAGAAATTACCGGTGTTTCATGGAAGCTAAGGGTCCGTTGCCGTGTTCACTAGATGCCTCTACCGTTCCCTGTCACGAGCCAGATGAATCCAATCCACATCGTCTTTCTTCTTTAGAAATAGAATACAATTTTTTAAGCCTCCCGAAGATATGTGAGGTGTTGTTACCAGGAAGCTGTCCCTCCGAATAAACCCGTGATTCCAGAGTGTGGAAGGCATTAGTGCGTCTTCACTGATCTCTCTGAAATGTCATGCTGTTTGCATCGTGAAAGGCGCAGTTCGATTACAAAAGCGCGTTTAATTGCGCTGGGTTTCCTCGGCCCAGCGGGAGGAAATGAGCGTAGAAGTTTGAAGACGGGAGACCCCGTCGCGTTGAGAGGCCTCAGAGTTCGTACACTGCTCGACCGAAGGATGACGGAGAAATAATTTGGGTTGTAGGAACCAACTTGCTGACTCGCTACGTCTCTACTGCCTAATCTCAAGTTTCGAAAGTGATCAGTCACACACACACACACACACACACAGACTCATGACTAACTTCATTGAGCATGGTTCCTGAGATGCAAATACTTCTCTCGGTCAATCAAGGAATTCCACGTCTTTTATGGAATCTGATCACTCATTACCGTGTTTTTTTCATCAACCACAAAACCCTATTCTGAGTTAGTTATGTCCACTCATTATTTACGACCAATTTTCATTTTTCCTACCATCTACACATAGGTTATTGCAGAGGTTTCTTTTCTTCATATTTTCTGATAAAAATGTTGTATGTAGTCCTCATTTCCCCCATGCGTGCCATATTCCCCACCCATCTCATTCTGTACGACATCACTAACAGTAAGTCGAATATTTTTACGACTTTGCTTCTTACATTATTAGTTTTATTATTGTTATGTAATTTTCTTATTAAATTGGCAAGTTAAAAATGTTCTTTGTAGCAATTTGAACATTAAATTAATTGGTGGAATGGCTGAGAACACATTTAAACCTACTATTATCCATCAGAGAGGCGTTTTCGCATTTACACACTCTTCTGTTTATTTTATCACTTATTAATAGCGACAGAGGTCTCTGGTCTCGTGAAATCGTTACGTATCATTACAGCTTCCTCACGTAATTGGTCCGTGTGTTGTAGTTACACGGAACTGGGATTTGTATACATGCAAGAGAATTGTTTTAATGTAATTCGTGACTAAAGTAATGACTTCTTAAATTCGTGAATATTAGTACCTTAGGTCATATACATCTTACTTGTTAATTTGTGTGGTGTTTAACGATGTTGTCGAGAAAGGCGCTGGCTGCTTTAGCGATCGGTAAGAACACTTTATAGACAGGCTTGTTGTAGGAGGAGCAAATGATTGCTTTTGGCCTTCTTCGTTTATCTCTTTCATTGGTGTCATCCATTTTTACTTTCTTTCTGTCTTTCCGTATCCTTTTGTCCTGAAGCACTTCTTCTGAAGTATCTCTTCTTCTGATATGAGAGAGACGCTGATTGGTTAACATCGACCAGACTACACAGCGCAATAACCCAGAAGACTGAAATCTTCATACTCACCGCTGTGAGAACCTCAAGTCTTACAAAAGGATTATCTTTTGACAACAGTTTACATGATTTAAAAAGAGACACATTAATAAGGAATTACTTCATACAGGTTTTTTGGTATTAATCGAGGTGTAACTGGAAGACACACGCAATTCGAATTGAAATTTATTAAATTCCACACTCCACTGCTTCCTCCAAGCGCCGATTGGTTCTGAGTTCAGAGACGCGAGGCTTGCGGCTTCCCGTTCTGCTTGCCTTGATGTAAATGGAGACTGTGGGGATAAAGCGAGTACCTAACAAGTTTCGAAATAATAATAATATACCGGAAATACGGACTGAGCAGCTTTTATTTCAGAGTGATTAATTCAAGGGGGGTTAAAGGGACCAGACGTCCGACGCTCAATCAAGAAGTCAGCAATGCGTATAAATTCTGCGTCCGAAAATCTCAAGGTTAGAGACAGCTTTGGGGATGCCATTAAAATGGTCCTCCGATAAATGTCATGTGAAGTTACTTGAAATATGTAACTGTTTTAGATTCAGGTTCATTTGATGTTTTTGATAAAACGACACTACGAAACATCCCAGAAAATAGTTTTATTAATGCTAAAGTAGATCAATGTCACACTCCTTGCCTATTATTTGACTCCATAATTCCATTGGACAGAATCTTTCTTTTAAAAATTGAAAACTGTATTACAGAAGCGCACAGATGGACAGCATTGTCAGTAAATTCAGTCCGATTCTAAGATCTGCTTCAATATTATCGTCTCATCTACGTCTGAATCTTCCTCTGAAGTTGCCGGGTCAAAATCTTCTGTTTATTTTTTTCCATTCGTAAGAAGAATCCACCCCGCCGATATTTGTAAACGTTGTCGTGTTCGAATATTCTTATTCTGTCTTGAACATCTTTGTGTGATGATTACCATTCTTGATTTGTGTTCTGGAGTTTCCGGATTCGTATCTGACTTGAGACTGTTTCTCGTGATTAAGATTTTATGGTAGAACATGGCATGTTCTCACGGTGGCGAGTCCGAAGATGGCTGTCTTCCGGGTTTTAGCGCCGTGAAGCCTGGCAGAAATTTACCGAAGTTCCAGAGGTCCTTGTTGCCGGCATCATAGGGACAATCGCCCTGATAATGGACGCAATCTTCTACCAGACTACAGAAGGCAGAGATGAATAGTGAGCTCCTCGCTTCGTCCATCTTGTGATTTGGACAGTCGTCCTCGTATTCTTTCAAAGGAAAGCTGGGTGAGCCCCAGAGAGGGTCTGGATGTCATGTAGCTGCTCTCCAAGTTAATTTACGAGAGTAAAAATTTCAGATGGCGTCATCTTGAGCGATCCGTACGTGAACCATTAACGCCTTGCTTTTAAGTCAGAGCACTGGCTTATCGTTACTAATGCTCAGTCGAGCAGTGCTGCAAAGCAAATAGCATTAACAGTACAAACAGAGTGACGAAGGAAGGGAGTGGTTACCGAGTCCATAATTTCCGTCATCTGCAATACTGAGTGGAAATCCCTATCTGACACACTGCAATCCACACCCTGTGTGGGTTTGGGAACATCCCCAGCAGTTACGACAAGTGGCTGAGCTACACGGCACAGCTACAAAGCACGACAAATTCAGCGAGGATCGTTTATGGGATCATTAGACATGTTTCTTATTAGAAGGGAAATTAAGTGTACCGAGAAACTTTTTAAAAGGAGTACGATGTCACGAGTAACATATGGCACGGTGGAGTTCTGTCTCAAATCTTCAAGTTCACTGTCGCCAGAACCTGTTATTCTGAATGACTCAGGATTTCGCCTGTCTCTAGAAGAATGATCACATGATATATCGATGTTTGTGTTTCAACTACCTGGCTTCTAAAGTACGAGGAAAATAAACCTTTTAATTCAATGTTGTATGTCTGTGCCCTTGTATGCATGTGAAACATGGTCTCTTACTTTAAGAGAAGGACAGAAGTTAAAAGTGATCTAAACACTTAGTTCCGAGTTACTTTTAAATAACATTTTACGCTAAACTATGTGCTTACCTCACTGACTAGATCAGCCGTTTAACTATTTGCTCCCCGAAGATCATGTAAATATTTAAGAATTCAGTCCCCATCGCAATAAAATCACGATTATAAAGATCTTATGGTTAGTGATGTTTAAAGAAATGATCGCTGTGTATTCTGAGGATCTTACGAAACGTGAATACACCGTGTGGACAAAGTGCAGAATTATCTCTCTGGTGATGGAGGCAGCGAGGGCCTCTGAAACGTCGGTAAACCTCTATCATGCTGCACGGCACTACGATCCAGAGACAACCATCTTTGGACGAGGCGTATGTATGTACAGGAACATAAGATCAGCAGTTTATCGTCACGATATGAACTGCATGTAATGTTCGGTATTCAGATATAACTGTACACTTTGTTCAGGTAATCAAATGTCTTTGAATCGTTTGCCTGTAATGTTCGATCCAGCCAATCTGTAATACGAATTGTTTGGACCCCCTTGTCTGGACATTGAAGCGCATAATAAGCAGTATTCACACAAGGCCTGACATTCATCTGGATATGTTAAGCTAATTCTATGGAGCAGGTTCTATAGAAGTTGATGATATAGTGTCGAAAACTTTGTTAATCAGACATGAATTTCGATCATACTTCAGCACGTAAATGTAATGCTGTAGGTAGGGATAATACTTTGCGTCAACCGCAAATAAAAGAATCAGAGATAAATGAATCGATTGTGTATTTGCTGACATTCGTTTAATTGCTAAATTGTGTGGAACAGCTTGTTTGTGGGACGGAGTAGTTTTGATATTTCGGTAAGCCATGTGTTATGGTCCTATAGAAGTAGGATAAAATTTTGCCTTGAAAAATGCATTTAACTGAATGGATATTTTAATATATGTCAGAAATCAGCTGGTGCTGACAGGGTGCAGGATAGAGACCGGTGGCAGGCTTTTGTGAACACGGTGATGCACCTTCTGGTTCCATAAAGAAAGTTGGCTGTTCTTTAACAATCCGAGAATAAAATCGACTTTTCAAAAAAATATCCTGCACCGTAGAGTGAGTAAGAAATTAGCTGGGGCCTACACGTGTTAAATTCCACGCGAAAGTTTCCAGAGATTTACTGACGGGTTAATAAACTCTTCAAAAACAATTCTTATCTATGTCTGCGTTGCAAAATGTTAATTTACCCACGAACATAATTATAAAAATTTCCGAAATTAGCTAAGAATCTCACAAAATTAAAGATTTTCTAAATTTAAAATAAATAACCTCCATGTTGAGTCACGTAGGCAAGAGTTAGGCTAGGTTAGGTTATGTTAGGTTAAAATTAGGCTGTCTGTAGACTAATGCAAAATTACAGGATTTGAGGTTCTCACGGCTGTGAGTCTGAAGATGTCTGTCTTCTGGGTTGTATCGCCGTAGTCTGGTAGAAGTTTATCTTCGTTTCAGACGCGATGAGTCATCGACGTGATGATGGAGGCAGCAAGGACCTCTGAAACGTTGGTAAACATGTAACAGACTACACGGCGCTACAACCCAGAAGACAACCATCTTCTAATACAAAATCTCAGTGTAACATTAGTCAGGGTTAGGTGTCGTCTTGAAAGTGCACTTATGTCTGAATTTATTGAATACAGAATAAACTTTTTTTAGATATCAGCTCTGGTGCGCGTGTACTGCTGAACAGTGCCACTTCTTAGCAGGAAAACAAAGGTCTTACAGT
This sequence comes from Zootermopsis nevadensis, assembly GCF_000696155.1. Next base: position 458,921 of record NW_019060166.1, on the reverse strand, counting down.
GCAGATACACGTAATAAGGCCCCTAATGCATGGCAAATAGGTTTAGAAGGTCAGAGGGTAGCGGTGATTCATTCAGCATGTTACCATGCCCCTTTTGATATAAGAACTGGTCAGATTATGTAGCCATTCCGCCAATAACCTTTCGTGTTTCTGTAAGAGACATGGTGTGTTACCTCTGCAGAAATTGAACATGTTAATTCACATTCAAGAACAAAATTGCTTAAGAAGATGGCTGTCTTCTGGAATGTTGCGCCGTGTGGTCTGGTAAACATTGGCGCATACTGCCTCCATCGTCACGGTGATGACGCATAATAATTGATTCAGTAAGTACGTCTGTAACGTCGGTCACTACCTACCAGGCGACGTGGCACAACTTCCCACAAGACAACCATCTTCATACTCGTCTCCATGACAACAGAATATGTTGTCTGTGGTTCCCCTACAGTGGCATTGGTGGTGCATGGGATAAATTACAAATGAAGAAAATGTTTTAAACAGATCGTTGAATATATCAGAACTGTGACAGAAATTAAGCAACAAATGGAATAAACAAACGATGTTTGTGGTTAAATCGAAATAGGCATGTAGCACGCATATATTTTCTTCTCATTTTTTATGTTTGTCTTTCTACCTGTATTTTCTTTTGTTAGTTGACTCTCACTGTCTTCCTAATGTTATCAGGTGGTTTTGAAACTTTGTGTTGTTTGTTGCCTACGATTTAGGAGCTGCAACTTGTTTTGCTTCATTGCCCGGCAGTTTCTTCGGGTAAGCAGCCATTCAGGATCTGAGGCTAGCAATCTTTGAGCGTATCAGCGTACGACTTCCAGTCTGTCTTGATGCCGTCCCACGTGGTCGAAAGCGATGAAGCACAAAATTACTGTAGAAGAAGATAACGGTCGATGAAAACTGTAGGGTATAAAATTCTGGTGTCAAGGGTCAAATCAGTACTCTTCTGTAATGACCCCTCAACCCCACCTCTACGCAAGTTGATATCTAGGCTAACTCAAGCCTAATCTGTAAGAATTAAAATTACAACTTAGCCGTGGGAGTCATAAACCAAGCGTTCAAGCCCAGTTTAGTTCAGAAGCCGAAGAGAACTGGAGATAGCAAGGCATTGGCACGATCCATGTGGACTCCGTGCAGACGAGATGAAAGTAGAAATAATATTCATGCTAGCGACTGGGTGTACTCGGTGAGATTCCAGTTTCTGACGGCGTCCGATACGAAAATGACTGTCCTCTGGGATTCTGCGACGCGTGGCGTGGTACAAATTGACAGGCGTTTCAGAGGTGATTACTACTTCCATCATCAGGGCGATTCCTGGTGATGGAAGCAATAAGCGTTTCCGAAACGCCGGTCAGTTTTTTTTACCAGACTACAATACACAATGTCACAGAAGACGGGAGTTGAGATACGCTCTTCGAATAATCCAGAATTAAATTTAAAATTCTACGTTACCAACCAGACGGATGAAAATTTTGGGAAGAACCTGCAAGAGTTGGCATCAGACCTTATCAGGCCGCTGAGTTGAAGTGTGCCTGAGGACTTGTCCTGACTGGTAGGCTAATTTCCTTCCTCTTTTTTTTTAGACTTTGTCGGCGTAATTCTTTGGTCGTACCATCAAATAGACCATAATGATTTACTTCCACAGCCTTTGAAATTCATTGTTCAGATGAATCTATTACTATATGACGCTGTGTAACTAATGCTGTTGAAAAGGCGTCCCTAAGTAAACCAAGAGGTTTGTAAATATTATGAAAGACGGACTTAACATGAAAGGCATGCCATGTTGGGCAACTTCTCAAATTGTGTGACGCGAGAAGGGAATCGAGTATGTAACATGACGAACAGCGAAAAGTTAATTTGCTTGCAGTACAGACACGTAAACCAACGAACAACCCAAAAAAAAGTGTTCTTCCCCTCCTCGAAATAAACTTAGAAATGCATTATAAACTCTCCGTTAACAATGAATTTAACATCTAAAGCATGACTTATTATAATCGTGAACATGGATCCCTTTGTTAAATAAATACAGGCTTAAGAAATGTGAAAATAAGCCATGGGAGACAGAAGGAGGCCTCTTCTCCGGAACTAACAACAGGCATCGCTGAGAGACGTGCTGACACGCGAGTGTGACCTCTGAACCCTGACCGAACAGAGGCGATATCATGGCGTAGACGAGCAGACAATATGTGGCAACGATTTCAGTCTTCAAGAAATTAACTTGACTTCACGTGAATAGATACATTGATTAAAAATATGGCGTGCAGTGGAAGTTTGTCGGAGAGTGTGTGGCGTTCCATCGAAGTCTTCGACGTGAGTTATGGAGGATTAAACGTCACTACCTGTTCCCAAGCCCCACATTTATAATCAGTCTCTTTCAATTTCTTCTTCGGACACTCGTGGTAGATGAGAAATTCACACAAAAATTTAGTCTATAAATGTTCTGGTGTCTCTAGCGTTGATGGAAGAACAATATTAAAACAGATTGTTGGAAAACAGTATTTGATGGTGTGGACTGAATTCGTCTGACTGAGAATAGCGATCAGTGGCTGTTCTTGTGAACACTGAAATGATCTTTCGGATTTCGTAGGCGGGAAGTTTTTTGACCAGATTGTCTGTCAGCTTTCGGACGGTCGTCTATTGTGTGGAAAGAGGAGTTAAGTAAAATATATTAGGAAAGTGGTCTGGGTCACACTGTTCATTAAATTGCATTCTATCTGAACTTATCACCGGTTAAGTCTTTTGTGTAATAAAGTCCTTAAGCTATGCTTCCATTGTTTGAGCAAAGTCGTCTATCTTTTTTCGACTCGAAGGGCTATATTACTTTGTTTTTCTCGTGAAAGGCATCTTAAAATCTGTTAGTTGATTACACTTCGCCTACTTTTCCATTAACAGGTCTGGCATTCTGTGATTGTTTGTCGTTTTTTTGACTTTGTATTTCGACATTGGAAATTTTGCCATGGATCTTAGGGCGTCGGTATTACTGATCTGCATCTCCGAGTTTGGTCTTTGGGAATAATGTCTTCTTTTTTTTCTTCTGAATTTTGGTTTTCTGCTTGACTTTCGACTTTGGTATTTTGAGTTTTGTTTTGACTTTGTTTCTGTATTTTTCGACTTTTACTTTCGTTTCTTAATTTTTGTTTTTTGCTTTTGACTTTGGTCTTTGACGTTTTACTCTGGATTTGGATTTTCGGTTTTCGATTTTTTCTTTCTTTGATGTTCGACTTTATAATGTTTTCTTCTCGTTTTGCTTTTCTTCGACTCGTTTCTTGGTTTTTGTCTTGTCCGCTTTTACTGCTGTGTTTCTGGATTTTTGTTCCAGTACTTTAAGTGATGGGAAATTTTAATATTTCCAACCTGTAAACTCCCTGCCTTTGAAGCATTCTGTATCACCGAAAATTAAAAAGTATCCAATACAATGCATAATTAGGCGTTCCCGCCTTCTGAAGCAACGTGGATGTTACGAAGAGAATTAAGAAGTTCCCGGGCCAACTTCTCACGAGGCAGGCATACTAAGCAACTGT
>NW_019060166.1:437457-455359 GCF_000696155.1 Zootermopsis nevadensis | reverse complement strand
TATCTCATCTGCTTGCCACAAGCCCCTAAATTCTTGCAAACGTCGCGTGTTACATTCAGGAAATCTCAGTTTTGTTTGTCTGCGCTGTACATACTGTCTCTCTACACTATAATTATCGTTTGTGTACATTATCCCAAATTAATAAATCAGGTAGTGATCTTCCCATGAAACCCAATTCTCCTAGCCTTACAGGCATGACTTGTGGTCCCAACAGCGATCGACTTATCGCCTAATTGAAAGGTTTTTAGTTTATTGTTTGTTTGTTCTTCGTATCGCACAGCGTAATCTGCGGAGCTAAGTGAATTGGTTCCTGGACCAGGGCGGAGGGAGACGTGAATTTATTACAATCATTCCCTCGGTTCTGCACGAGTAGGGAGCCACTGTCCGACTGGCCGAGATCTTGAACTGCCTTTACTCCGAGACCAGCCAGGCATCGGGTCAGAGATGAAGTCCCTGACTTAGGGTCGAGGGTGTGACACTGCTGCTTGGTCAGGGATATCGCGTACCTCGTGAGGCGGTGACAGATGAGTCTCGAGCAGTGGTTGGACGATTACCTGAAGGAAATACCTGCTCCAGTGCAATTTCGTCCACCACGAATATCACTTGAACTCACCCGAGATTTAACACGGGTCCCCTGAGTCAGAATCCCTAACGAGAAGTTAAATTACCTATCAATATTGATCGTTAGCAACTGGATGCACAAACGAGGATGGATTGGGTCAGAGATATTTTTCTACTTCAAAAATATGTGTATTTTTCTTCCTTAGGAAATGACATCACTGATAAGAAAATTTCCCGACGTGCATTAAATGAACGTACAATTGAGATATCATGTCTGTCACTATGTTTCATCTCCGAAAATTTATGACAGATTTCGACAAAACTTGGTACTAGGAATCTCTGCTAGGCTGTATAATAAAATAAAATTTTACCAATTTATTGACTGTATCTTAAAAAATGTTATAAGTAGACGCTGATGGTCGTCAAGGGGTAGTCCATCACCTCGGACTGTGGGCTGACAAATTCTTACTGTAAAAATTAAAAAAAGCATGTTGGAAAATGTTTAATGTGCTCTTCGGAACGGTTTAAGAACTGTGAAATGACGGCCGATGGTCAGTCCGCCACTGATGGTGAATGAGGCTGGGCTGAGATCGAACTGTGGAAGAAGACAAGATAGAAACAGGTAGGAGGAGGTGATGAAATTGTGATGACGATGAATAATAGGAAACTGTAAGAAAGATGAACGGGTAGACTGCGTGAGGGAGGGGTTTTGTAAAGCAAAGCGTGGGAATGTAGACGGACGGACCGACGGACAGCTCAAGAAAATGCTCATTATGTGCTGAGAGTGTGGGCTCCACTTTGGGAGCTCCCTGCAGTCTTGTTAAAAGGAGTACAGATTATTTGTTTTGGAAAGGAATTTTGTTTGTGCGTGTCCATGGCAACGTAAGTCACATTACTTGAAAGCTGCAAATTAGATAAATGACGGTGCGGATATTTAAAGAGGATTTATATTACAAAACTGTTTTTGTCGTTCATGGCGTACAAAATGTTACGCATGCTGAACTCTGTATAAAGGTACAGTGAAAATTAAAAACGGAGTCTTTGGCGAAATTACGGATTTTCATGCGTTGGTATGTACTGCAAGTTTTATATTCGTGTTTATAAATTTAACAAGTAAAACTTAAAGTGGAATAGGAACGTGAAATTTTGTGTAGTTTGAAGTCCGGAAGGAGAAAGTTTCACTTCTTCTTCTTCTTCTTCTTTTAAACGGAGAGTGATAGTAATTTGTGAACCGAGATTACGGAAGTGGCGAGAATTATTGAATGAAGTGATTGGCTCTCTGAATGGGTAAGTGATAAATATCTTCGTAACGGATCTTTTGAATGATGAAGGTGTCAATGGCCGAGGGGGAAGTGATCTGACGCAGCCAATCACGGCACGATGATCCATGAAAGCGAGAAATGATCGCGTTTCCACTCACTTAGGGATCTCTTTCGTGATGGAAGTGATAACTGACAGACGCGAGTGCCGTACTTAAGAGAAAAAGTGACTTACATGTATTTACTCACTTTTGGGTGCGAATATCATATACCAGGATTTCACGACTGTTTTCATGGTTTTCCTCAGTTCTGAAGCGTACGCTGGGATGGTACATATTTATTTCACTTATTCACTTACAACGCTGCCATTAGTAGCTCAGAATGTGTAAGCTGTGGTTTACAGCCTGCGGCCCGCGAATGTTTTTCTGTGCCTTTCTCTGTTATAAAACTTTTTGACTCCCAAAACACGCTTTGATAACGTCGTTACTGTTTAACGGTGTCTTTTTCTATGGACATGTGCGGCTTGATGAAGAACATCAACCCTTTAAAGCCCAGTGGTAACTATACGTACCACTTGCTTTAGCAATCAGTAATTCTGAATTTTGTCCACAGAGTATATTTTTATGTTTATTTTAATTCTCAGAAGAATCAGCGATTATTTAATTGATCAGTGCTAAAAAATTGGTTCTTGTAATGGTAAATTGTTGTATTTTCTTTGCAGTTCGGACGGGATAATTAAATGTTATTTAGACGAACTTCAAGGGGTCAGATGATGATCCAGGATACGTCTGATCAAGTCTTGAACCTGCGCATGAAAATTGCGCTAATTGAAGTTTTACGTGATATTGAAAGATCACTCAATTGTCAAATAAGTCACTGATGACCAATTGCGTTAAAGATATGTTTTGTTTTAGTAATATCCCGTTTGAATCTGCTTATATTAAACAGTTACTAGCATTTTTAGTAAATTGTCTTCAATTTACACAACTTTCCTGCCCGCGAATCGATAGGCAGTGATGAACGTGGTCCCAAATATGGAAAATATTGAGGACCTATGGTAGAGTGAGTGTTTCAGTTTGTACATCCCTGGGTAGCGTAACATTTGATTTGTGACGTTGCGCAGATAAACTGAAGTACCTGGGTGGAGTCTGGGAAGGTGAGTTTCCACCTGGACCAGGCCAGACCACAATCGAAGATATCGGAACAGTCGATCGCTTCACCAGTATGTTGTAGTCGCACGCTTTTGATACTATCGATCTATCGCGTGACAATTACAACAATATGAGGTGTTCGACCCTTTACGGATCAGTATCTTGGCTGCACGGATGTGCCTTTACAAATTGTGAGACTTGTAGTACAATGGCGACGCCTGGAATTACCGCTTTGATGTATTTAGCGCTGCAGAACGTAATGAACTTATTAACCCTTTGAAACCGAAGCTCGTCTAAATATTATTTAAGAATTCAGTCCGTACCGCGAAGAAAACACAACATTTCACCATTACAAATGACAACTGGTTGACGCTATTTAAGGAAATAATCCCTGTTTACACTGAGAACAATACGAAACCCATACATACAAAATGCAGAGTTATTAACTGTGTGAAGCAGGTGGTACATATAGTTACCACTGGGTCTTAAAGGGTTAAACGTAATATATAAACATAGTTTGAAAGAAATAGGTAATGAGAAAGCGGATCGGGAAAGAGAGAGGGGGTGAGAGTAATACACGGAGGGGGGAATAAGTGGAGAAACTTTGAGTAAACGTTTACCCCCCACCTATTTTCCCTCATCTGTGTCAACCGTTCACGGCCATGTCATCGTATAACGTTTCATTAGTAGTTGTTACAGAATATTAAAACACCCGAATCAAATGAAACACTGTATAATTGTAGAACTTGGTATTTTTCTACGACACTTGGGGGGAATACGAACTCATCTTCAGAATGCTGAAACGCTTTATTTCGACCTCCACAAACCCAGGGCACGATAGCCTCCCTGAAAGAAGAAAACAAATGAACGTCGGATCGCGCACCTGTAGCTCGTGAGGCCGAGGTGGGAGGGCCGATACTGATCTATCTTGTGGCCGGATCCCCACCCACGTCTCCCACGCACCGAGTTCCCAAGCGCTTCCATCTCTCATATGTTCCAGCAGAGGAATCTTAAGACGCGATACAAATCAGCCAGCGAAATGTTGACCAGGAGTGCTTGAACTCGAGGCCTTAGGCTGTCGTCGTGAATGTGCCGTCTCCTTCTAATCTCGTACAGAATATTCATCGACAGATCTGTATTAAACACAGATGTTATTATCTCGAATATATAGAGCCCTTTCTTTCACCCACGTAACTCCCGAATAACTGATTGACCACGTTTCGGTTCGCATTGTATTCCAGTAGATATTTACGTAGCTGCAGTAAAACTTGTCGTTTTTTTAAATTTAATTACTGTATTTTTCTCGGGGGGAATTTGGAGACTCAGATATGCATATTACATATGGGAAAATTCTATAGAATTGCTTCAGAATGTTACACTTCTGTATTCGTGTCAATCTTTGCCTCTCGCTGTTCGAAAATAACCGTCTTTGAAACAATTTGAAAATACATCTTCGGAGAAAATGTGCGCCTGAAATAATTGTAAGCAATGTTAAAATGTATTCAGAACTCCGAGGGAATTTACTTAGAGAAGCGTCCAGAGTATTCGCTGAACTCTGTGGCGTAAAGCTGGCACGAAAATATGTTACTTCAGTTATGCCGTTCAAGTTTGGAATGCGTTTTATATTTGGAGGGCACATTAAATTCGCAGAATTTCAGTACATCGGCCTTTCTTATAATCAGTTTGGGTAACCCATTTCATCCTTATAAGTGTTAAAGTGTAATTTGTAGGCAAAAGAAGTATCGCATGTCACATGTCCCTTGTATATTAAATTCCCTCAAACCGTTATTCTGTATTAAGGAAGATCTTTTGATCAAAATTATGGATCTGCTCTCTTACGTGTATGTGACCTCCAAAACGGGTCAGATGCCGGTGTCTTTGTGGTCTCTTTCTGGCGCATAAACAACTAAACAAATCTCGGTTCTGCATGCGTATGAATGCAGTTTGTATGTTGTTCTACGCGGCGAGGTGACAAATCCATATTTAATGGCATTTCTGAGACTTAGAACGAACGGCGTATCGCAGTGTTTGAGATACTAAAACACGTAATGGGAGTTATATTAGCCGATTTGCCCTTTATTTTAAAACTATGATTTTGTTTTACCGTTGGAATCCCGAATATCGTCGAAATAGTATTTAAACTTTCTGTTCTTGAAAGAAATCTCCGTTACAAACGTGAAGTGGGTAATGGTGATTAACACTGTTTAAGGAAAAGACGGCTGTTTATTCTGAGATCATACTAACCCATAAACTCCCGCTGTGTGCATTTTACCCACAGCGGGTATCTCTGGGTTTTGCGTAATTCTCACTATATCAGCTATTATTATACCCTTGATCACCATCAACCAGTCGATATTGGTAATGGTGAAGTGTAGTGTTTTCTTTGCGGTAGGGACTGAATTCTTAAATATTATTTATATGAGCTGCGGGCTTCAAAGGATTGGCATCCTTGCTAATATCACTTCTTACTTTGTCATCTACACACTTTTTTTTGTGTCTTTTAGACTTTATTCAATTGGTTCACGGAATTTTGTCGGCCCGTTCGTTCTACAACTTACGGTCGATCCAAGCCGGTCACGTGCTTGAATGACATCATCTTACCGTGGAGAGAATACATTGAAGACATGTCGAATATGGCTTTCTGCTACGTGCTGTCCATTTTCAGGGAGCGATAATGGTCGAGGAAGGTGCATGCTCTGTTTGCTGCATCGATACTTAAGGACAATTTGTGTGTCTTTTATTACCTTGCTGGGATGACACTACGACCCGGCCGAGAATGGTTTTCGTGTCGAAATTTCATATCTGCGTTGCAAGCCTGGTTTACGTCCTGTAGGCGGTCACCAATCGTATCAGAAGCTTACCACCAACTGACAGAGGCAAAGTTAAAGTTGTCCCTTTTCAAATTGAGCGCAGTGATATGAGTCATTGGTGAGTGGCGGTATAACTCCACGCATTCTTAAAATCGGTAGTGTACGGAGCTTCAGGCACCGACAGCTTTAACCCCCTGGGGCCCCAGAGCCGAGGAGGAATTGGGAAATTTTCTGTTTCTATTGTTTCGGCAGGTTCATTAACGTGTTCACAAAAGCCTTTTCAATTGCCAATTTTAATCACCACAAATTTTAGACCCAATATTTTGAGATTGGGTCTGGGCCTCTGTGTTGCCAGACGTCTTAATGGTCTGCTTCGTGGGATAAAAGGCTTTAATCTCAAATAGGCTTACATTTTGATTTATTGGGTATTGTCAAACTTCGTGACGGATTCTTCTTGTGAGCAATTGGCTATTGTAAAACTCAGCCTTACTTATTCTTGTATTTGAATCAGTTTATTTAGCAGCGTTTAACTTTAAACAAATAATTTAGATCAGTGATTCTTTACTTTACAAAAACCCATCCATTCTTCTTGAATTACAGGACCTCTAGAGGTCAATCTCTGTTGCCTCCGTGAGATGCGATCGCTGGTAATTATTCGTGGAGGTCCTTCCACCTACCGCAATGTTCCGAAATTGCTCCACGTGAGTACCACATTTCTGTGGTCCTACATAAGTCATCTCTTGACCCAGAGCAGCGATCTTAAAGTGCGATCACCTGACGTTTTCGCAAGAATCACAAAATATCCATAAATATTAATTTGAATTGTTTCTAAATTTCATTCAAATAGTCGTATGATTCGTTGCTCTTTCTGAGGAAACACAGTTTTGAAATATTAGTTAAATGCCAGTGGTTTAAAGTTCTCGGTTATTTTATAACACATGCATCAGAACAGTAATTAAATAATGTTTCCACAGAAAACTCTTTTGCTCACAAATGCGACCATAGCAATTAGTTTTGTTTGTGACTGCAGCTGCTGAAATCTGTTAATAATTTCAACTGCTGCCGCTGCTACATAAATGTCGTCTGTGATGCTCCTTGTAAAATGATAGCCGTGCTGATAGAATCTGCAAAGTCCTCCGAAACGCCAGTCAGTATTCACCAAGACTACTACACGGCACATCACAGCAGAGACAGTCATCTTCTTGTTTTCAGGTCTTTGGGGTCATATTTTATAGTATCCTGAATTGTTTTTACGAGAGGACATGAACGGGGTCGACCGGCAATTGCCGCGCTCAAGTGCGCAGTCGCCACAGCTGTTTTTCCCCTGAACAAACAGCACTCCTGTGATTCATGAGTCTTCATTAACGAAATCAGCGTTTGGCAGAGAGGGGTCAGTGTGCAAGCGCTGGTCGCATTAGAGCTGTAAGTAGCTTTATGATACGACGCTGCGTTTGATGGGCTACACCGAATTTCAAAAACTCCGTGACCACCCTCCTGCGTGAATCACAGGGCAGTGTGATCGCACGTAGTGCAAAAGTGGACCATCTGCTGAAAGAAAGTTGCGAACAGAAGAGGAAAAAGGGTGGAAATTGGAAGATAGAACGGATGAAATACAAGTACACGTGTAAAAGAGAAGAAAATGAAGAAAGAGAGAAAGAAAGATAGAAAATGAGACTAAGGAAAATAAGGAACAAATTGCAAAAAAGTAAGAGACTTGAAGAAAGGAATTGAGAATGGAAGGAAGAGAGGAGAAAGGATCGAGAGAAGGAGAACGGAACAATCGGAGAGAGGAAGGAAGGAGAGGACAAGAAAGAAAAGAGTAAAGAAGGAAGAAACCTTTCCTCTCAGCCTATGTTCTACTTCGTCATTCGTGTGGACGTTCAACCCAGTGGACCACATCCCATTCTTTCATGTCCATGAGAACCACAAATCTCACTCCGCATTTCGGTCGCAGTCAGTCAGAGGTCCCACAGCCCGGAGTATGTATTTCAGTTTACAAGATATTTCACACTCCTCCCCGCGGCGCCCGAGAGTTTCTGATGCCTGTTTTATATATTTCTGTATTATCAGAAGCTCTCACGGCGACTGATATGAACAAACCATTTTTGTGTATATCAGCTGTCTCAGTTTATTAAAAATCGACGACTCAGGGTCCAGGTCCGTCCCCATAATCAGTAGTCTTCTGGTCGAACTCTGACGTATGCCACTTATGCTTGAAGTAAGATCATAGTGCAGTCGGCATGTGATTGCCCAAGGAACAATGCTACATTAGCCCATTACTTAGCCTGTTCCATAAAACAAAACAAGATCAAGAAGACCAGCCACTTTGCGTTCCACTGGCCAACCTGGAACACTTTTGAATCTCCGGTCGACATGGAAATAAAACAGCCAACGAGGTGTTACGGGAATAAAGAACGGCGAACATCAACGAAAGACATTTTGCCTTCATAAAAAGAAACTAAAGTATCCTTTTTGTGTTCAAACTTACAAAAGAGCGCTGGCCCACCCACATTTCGTACGATGGAACCGTGTAAGGCACGATGCACTAGGTATTATGATAAACATGAGTGTCCTTGCGTGTACGAGATTCGTAGAGGCCAGGACACATAAAACGGGTCAAGAAGGTTGGAGAGATAGTTATGAACTAGACTCCGCGTGTGATACACTGAATGCAAATAGTTCTGGAACTGTCGAGCAGTTCTGAAACGTCGACAAGTCTGCATGGCGCAACATCCTGGAAGACAACATAACCTTACTTATAGTACTTCTTGAATATCTCAAGCAGGTCGTTATAAAATATAATTAATTTTTGTTTTGTATGGGTGTGAAACCTGGTCTCTAATGTTAAGGGAAGAATACAGATGGACTATGTTCGAGAACAGGGAGCTTAGGAGAATATTTGGACCTGAGAGAGATGAAGAGATGAGATGCTACAAAAAGACTAATAATTTTTATTCTTCATAGAATAGGGCGACAAAATTAAGGAGGGCGACACGAGGGGGGAGGGTTGCTGTTTAAGGAAATAATCATTGTTTAGAGTAAGAATCATACAAGACCCATTCATTCAAATGATTTTTAAAGCGTGCAGCCATGCCCGGCCTTTGAAGGGTTAAGAATACGGGTTGTATTTGTAAAACTGGGTATGGGATGTGATTAATTAATGTGTGAACGTGTCCCAGAGGTTAAGATGTTGCGTTGCCTTGCAGGTGGGCAATAGAGGAGTGACGGACAGCTTACTGCTGTGAGGCGCAACACACAGCAAACACTTCAGCACGTCAAGGGCCTGACTAGCTCCTAACTCAATAATATGCTAACAGCTCTGACCGTCTTCAAGTGCCATGCGACTCTGCCTCCGGTGAACAGTGTTGGACTGACTCTTCAATACGTTCAGGTTGTCTCTTTGATTCTGTCGTTACCATGCTTGATGAAGAATTAACTAGTTTAAAAAAAATAGTCCAGGTACCGTTTAGTAGTTTTCAGTAAGCTTATGTCTTACATTTTTGCTTCCTTCTTCGTGGGATCTTCGGTCCACTAGTTTTCTCTGCAAGGATAATTCCTACCGCTGTCACCATGCCCCCCATTCACCTTCAGGGCTCGCTATTTATTGTGAGAATGATATGAAACCCATAAGTAAAAAGTGATAGTGGAACCACGGTTCCGGAGAATTTGACGTAAATACGTCCATACGGCAAGGAAGTTTATATATTGACTTTATTCTAAATATTTCCTTTATACATGCTTTACAATTGAGATAAGTTTGTTAAGACATTGCTTATTCAACTTGAATTAGTTACGCTTAAGATGGGTCTGTGGTAGCTGAATGTAATGTAAAGTAATGTAATGTAATGTAATGAAATGTAATGTAATGTAATGTAAGGTAAGGTAAGGTAAGGTAAGGTAAGGTAAGGTAAGGTAAGGTAAGGTAAGGTAAGGTAAGGTAAGGTAAGGTAAGGTAAGGTAAGGTAAGGTAAGGTAAGGTAAGGTAAGGTAAGGTAAGGTAAGGTAAGGTAAGGTAAGGTAAGGTAAGGTAAGGTAAGGTAAGGTAATGTAAGGTAATGTAATGTTTTATAGGTAACAACAATGCCGAGTAAACAGATGACGTTTCCTAGGTAACAACAATTCCGAGTAAACACGATGTTTCCTAGGTACACTTGTTACACTTTTTCGTTTCCCTTTTTTGTTCCCCTTTTTTGCCGAATGACCCTTCCTTATAGACGTATTTACGTCAAAAAAACACATTTATTGATTTTTAAAGTAGGTGGCACGTGGCTTTTGAATGATTAACATAAGATTACAAATTACAAAGCTAATCATCATGCAGTTAAGACTTCTCAGTTTAGTTTGTTTTTAATTTTCCTTTGTTCCATTTTCCAACAACTTGAAATTTTGTTCTTTCCACAGACTTGGAGGCGGAGCTTCCAATCCACGATGAAATTAATTCAGAAGAACGAGACGGCGCAAGTGACGTCAGAGAGGACGCTGGTGTCTGCTGGCAGGGGTGAGTGTTCGGCTCTTGACATTAATAAAATCCATTTAGACATCAGACGGGCTATTTATATAAGTCAGTGTGCGTTAAACCAATAAGATACGCCGTCATTAACGCAGTAACTTCGTTGCTCGAAAAACACCGCGTGACACTAAAACGCGTAAATCAAAGACTTTTGTTCTGTGAAGTCGTTGTTAAACAATGTATTTAACTATATAATCCCTTACCACGTGGAACAGTGCCCTTCTTGAGAAGCTTATAGGTGCTCAGCTAGTCAGCAAAAAACCGACCTTTCTTGCAGCCCTAAATTTATATTAATCTATGCCAATGAGAACTTGAAAATTCGTAAATATTTAAATTGTAAATTATTGTACGAAGTGAGAAGGACAGACAGATATTAGGTTTTCGAAAAACCACTGCTATTTTTACCTCTGAATCACAAAATATTCAGAATCGCTGTTTTAATTAATTTGTTAAGTCATTTAACGACGTTTTATAAATTTTATAGGTTATACGTGAATGATTTTAACGGTTATTGAATGATGAGTATCAAATGATGTTGGGAGAAGCAGCCTTGCAAATATCTGGAGAAACTGAAGAAAATCAAAACACCGGCATAGTCTGTCGACGGCCGTATTGAGTGACCGAGTGGTTAGAATTCCTCTTTCGTAATCGGGAAGTTCAGGGTACAGTTCTCGGCCCTCCGACCTGAGGAAGTTTTAATTTTTGTTCGTCTCAGTACGTCCAGGCAAATGTTTTAAATAAAGCCACTAACGTTTCCTTCAATGCCCCGTTCAAATACATCGTATATTAATCATTTGACCCTGTGAAATCATAGCTGCTGGAAGCGTCGTTAAATAAGCAAGAAATAAAATAACCATTTGGGTATGTATTCCTGTGACCATTCCGCCACTGATCTTGGCACAGAGAAGCTAATACAATCACGTGTGGTGACATCGCCAAAAGTTATATTTTCACTAGACACGACTAACTGAATTCAAGGGCGTCTCTCCAGATGAATGGTTGACATCTTTTGTGTCACTCGTAGAAAGTTCCAAGCTGTTTTTATACGCGCAAGCATCTAGCAGGAAGGACACTTCTTTATTATTCTTGTTACTGGTTAGTGAGATTCATTTTTCGTGGAAGAAACACTTTACGTTCCTCATTCGTAATCTGATCTCGTCGCGTAATTAAAAATTTAATGGGTTATCTCAACAGTTGACCCCAGCTGAAATACTCCTTTTAGCGGTACTGGGGGGGGGTTTAAGCCCGCGTTGCAATGGATCGCTTATCTGATGTCCATATAGCACGTGGTCTCACTAAAACCATTCCCGAAATGTGGCACGTCTTTTAACGCCTGAGCTAGTTTAGGACTGTGCCGCTTCTAGTGGCCCGAGGCAGACCGCGGTGAAATTAATGTGGCATGTAACGCTCGGCACACTGAGATGAGTGTGTTTGTGAGTTACTTCGACGCATCGCTAGATAAAACGAGGGAGAAAAATGTTTAAATCAGCGTAGGAACGTAGACATATACGTACACACGTTTCAAATGTGTAGCACACGTCAGAGAAACGAGAAATCCGTGTAAATTTTTGATAGGTAAACCTGAAGGAGAGGCACTGCCTCTAAAATACAGGAGTCGATGCGACGATAATATTAGACTGGATCTAAAAGAAGTGGAATGTATGATGTACACTGAATTTGTCTGTCTTATGATAGCATTAATTTTTGTGCTTTTGTAAGCATAGGCGCAGATGGGAAAATAATATTAAAATGGATCTCAGGGGAATAGGTTTTGATGATGGATTGGATTAATCCGGCTCAGGATAGAGACCAGTGATGAGCTGTTGTAACGTGTAACTTACCACTCTCCTCAGTCCATTACCGAGATTTTCATGGTTTTCCTCAGTCCTTCTCTGAGGGTGTCAGGATATTCACTTAAATTAGACCACGAACGTTTCCTTACGTATCGTTTCAAATTCATTATATATTATTCATCCTGTTAATTTGGATCATACAGTCCAAGGTATGACAGCGTCGTTAAATAAAACACGAGTAACATAATTTTCTTGTTGTGTTTAATGAACATAAAGATATTAACAACATTTTTCAGTCAGTGAATTTTGTTAGGAAAATCGGGTTTCGTGCGCAAATAATGCATTTGGGTTAGTGATATGTGTTGAATTCAAAAGTAAAACTGCTGGCCCCCAGTGACTAGTTTCCGGACCACCAGAACAGCATTCCAATCAGAGTATCATATAAATTATATTCGGGATGTGTTGAAAATGGAGAAACGAGTCCGCAGAAAGAAATGTATCTGCAGGCAAATGGTGGGGCAGCTACTCACGAAATGCCAAGTCGTGCTGCCTTAGCTCTTGTCAGTGGACGAGATCCAATTTATTGTCCCTCAACTGGGCGCGCGATAGAAAGGAGGTCTTTCCTTCTCGCATAAAAGCATTCCTGTGCTCTGGAACACCAATTTACGTGGTTTTCCCGAAACAGGCTCTCCTCGTGACGGACGCTAAGAGAATGTCCGCTCTCTTTATACGGACGTGGTCACACGAAAGCAGCACGTAACCCCCCCCCCCCCCCAAGTCATTTGTAGTATTTAAAATTCGCTCCAGTTTTTGAGATTAAATAGATTAATCGAAATTTGTAACTCTGATATAATTTAATTCTCTGCAGTCCTACATACTCTGAGCTCTTCATAATTTGTACTGTTCGTCGAATCTATGGTGATGGGATGAGAAGGCCATTTAAAATCAACTCTGTGTACCAGACTTTTTCTGGTAATATAATCCTGTAGTCGCTTAGCTTGTCAAAAAATCCTCCTTCTGTTATTGAACTTAAAGTTCATCACCGCGTAAGACCACCCCCTCCCACTGGTCGCAGAAGAATCCAATCAGTATTCTCACAGCCTGTATCCTTACGACAAAAAAAAAAAATTAACGTTCCATCAACTCATTTCTATAAAGTTGTCTCTTTTCTTTAGGTTTTTCGAACCAACATTTTGTGCGATTGCATAATTGTCCGATGCGTGTTACATGCCCCGCGCAACTCATTCTCCTAGGAGCATGTAGCACGCATGGCAGAAATGAGAATCGCTTGAGAAACTTTTGTTGAATAAAATGAAGGGAGCAAATCGCTTCGGAAAAGTATGCCGAGATGGGAAATTGATACTCGAAGAAATTGGTGCCTGACGCAGGCATATCAGAATAAATTTCAGAACAGAAAATGAGTAACAAATCTGTGGTTGTCATGACAACCAGTCGCGGTCGGTTACGCCATCTTCAAGTTGCAGTTGCCGTAAAATTGTAAACCGATTTTATGGATGTGGTTTACAGTTGCGACATGCCGACGTGTGGCCAACTACATTTTTATTGGCACGAACTGTGCGCGCGTAGGCGGATGACATTTCATCATATTTTACGCCAGTGTTTAATCAGACCCTGTCTCTCACCCCGCTCCGTCCTTCCCCTTACCAGTTCCTGGCCTAATCTAAGTCATTTACATCTTAACTTGCGGGTGAGATGTTTATGAACGAGGTTTTCACCTCTGTGCCCAGGTCGCTGTTGACTCTGTGTGGATTTGTACGTAATTACCGGCGTTTCGTATAAACATTCTGTTTCTATCTTCAGGGCTGATTATGAAGGCATTATGTTCTTCCGGAGCATTGGTGTCCCCCTAGAAGTCTACACGGCGATGAAAACCCAGAAGATCAGCATCAACAAGGTAGTTTACGTCTGTCCCTAAATGTCACTCGTTTTATTTAAACTCGGGATTGTGTTAGTTCTGGTCAGCGTAGTCACTAAGCTACGAGGTGGACAAGCGGGTTTCGATTCCCGTCAAGGTCAAGGCGTTTTGCCTTCACCACGCCCAGACCGACACGAGTACCGGGAGCGTTATCCCAGGGGTTAAAGCGGCCGGGGTTTGAAGCTGACAACGCACCTCTACTCCCCAATCGTATTCGTGACGCGGCGCATAACTGAACACAGAGACAAGTTTAACTTCATTTAATGCATTTGCGTTACGATATAGACCAGGTATTGAATCGTCGGATTCCATGAAAGGCGGGGAATTTATTGATCAGTTGAGTGACTGTCGGTGTCTGAAGAACGACTGTGCTGCTGCTAGATGTTGCTTAGTCGAAGCTGAAGACGACGTGTCAGCTTATCACAGTTTTTCCGTAGTCACACAGGTTTTAGGAACACGTTTATGGTCCATCCTGTACAATTGTGGGTCACTTAACTCGGCCACACAGTACTCCCGAACGCGACATGACTAGACTTTGTGGTCCGGGCGGAGACGCCAGGAAGATCATTGCGTTGTGAGTATTTAAGAGACAGGGTCTTGCCGAGTCGGCTGGCACACGTGCCATTGACAAAACAGACCACAGGACCACACACGTGCATGCTTTTATTTGTGTTATTTGAAACGAGATACACTAGATGAGGGCAGGGAATGTGACATTTATATAGAATACCCCCCGAGATTCCCCGCGCCCTACTTGCAGCCATGTTATGTTCTCGTATCTCCCTACCTGCTCCTTTCCATTAACCCAGTGTTTGTGACCTGGTTCCTGGGATAAATCAGTGAGCGCGGGTGTCGTTTTAAGGTCAGAGTGGTGGTTATTCAATCCCTGTACCTGGTGGGTGTATGGGTCATTGCAGTTTAGATGGAATACGACAAAATTCTGGATTGATCTGTGTAAGACAAAGTTTACAGGAAGTAGTCACTGCGGACGGAAATGCAGTGCCAGGTTTTCATCATTTTACGTCAGTCAAAATTAAGGAGCTCCAACACGCAGGGATTTTATACGAACGTCGAAGGCTTCTTCTCAGATAGTCACAGAACCATCCTCATGTAAACGGAAGTTTCGTTACTGTCTTCCGTAAAACTGAGTTTGTCCTTTGTTTCTCGCCTGACACTTTTTGAAACAGTCGTGTTCCTTATGGAAAATATTTATTAGCCAGACCCACATTTAGTCATTAAAGTGAAAGGTCACCCTTTGTCGGCTGTCCACGACTGCTTAGTCAACATACTCGTTACCATCGTTTTCGGTGGGCCGTATCCTGAGTTTGTAAATTAAGGACTCGCCGTGTCTTGAGAACAAGGGACCCACGTATGTGGTCCAGAAGTTAATATTCAAAGATTTTTGATATTCCGAATCAACAAATGAAATAAAATGATATTTTTATGGGAATATTTTTTCGACTTTAATTAGCTGCACAGTTGGCCTTGTGACAATTTCTTACTTTTTATATTAAGGCCGCACTAATAAACATGGCTGTATCTTCAAGATTATATACGCTGCTAACGACGTCATTAAATATACCTCAAATAAACAAACAAGCAAATAAGTAAATAAATATACGTATTGGCGTTATAATACTGCAGTCTATAATGTACGTTCTGTCATATTAATATCAAGTTAAATGAGGCATTTTATTGTCCCTATGACTTGCACAATGCACGTTACATATATTATAATCAGATTTGTTCTGGGTCTTCGTCCGTACGTATTATTGTATTTAAATTAGAATCGCTGTGTATAAAGGGAGCCGCCATATATCAATTATGTTTAGAATTGAATAAATTTGAATTTAAAGATCCGCCAAATTTAAACTTTGTAAGTCTGTACTTCTAAGTTGAGACCAGTGTACTAAGCTCATTGTTGTAGAAGCGGTGACTGGAATTGACTAGTTTATAGACAGACTGCAGCCAGCTCATTATACTGTCCTTTGTGGAACATATTCAGTCTTTATTGTTGCTAATGCTTGGCTTTATGAATCTGAAATGGAACAATAAACAGTTTAGACTTAAATTATGTGCGCTGCCATTACTAAAAGGAAGAGCAGATATTAAAACTCACTTTATTACAGCTTCAAACACAATTTTACATAATACGCTCTCTCAGTGTTGTTCCGTCTTCTCGGCAAACCAATTAAAGTGGAATTCAAAATAGGTACTTTTTTATACGTAAAAAAACTTATTCTAAAGAAAAAACATTTGTTTATGTGATTGAAGGTAGGCTTCGACGTAAAGATTTACTACCAGAAAATTGCCCGTAAAAATTACGGGAAAATTTAGAGTAGTGATAAGAACGAAACTGTTATTTAAAAGTGAGATAAGGCAGCTTATAAAAATTAAAACCTTTTACTTACCGTTATTTAATTATAAAGAGTATAATATTATTTAATTTAATGTAGTTAGGATAACCTGTAACTGATTACATCTCAGATACAAATTTATGTGTAATTCAAAGACACACAAGAAACAGGAGGACATTTCATAATGAGGAGTTCCGTGATTATTATTCTTTGATAAATATCATTAGGATGATCACAGGATATGATGGGTGGGACATGTAGCCAGCATGGGGTTATGAGAAATGGGTACATAATGTCTATTTGAAAGCCTGAAGAGAGAGACCACTCAGAAGACCTATTAGTACATGGTAGGATAATATTAAAATGGATTTTTAGGATTTGGGTTCTGAATTGGATTCATATGGCTTAAAATAGAGATCGGTGGCGTGTTTCTTGAGCACGGGAATGAACCTTTGGATTCCATAAAATACAGAACATTTATTGACTTGCTGAGCCACTATAAGTTTCTAAAGAAGGGTTTTATGCATGGAGAAAGTTAGTTGGAGTTCAGAGACAAACACGTGACGGTATTCTTCCTCAAGGACGGCACACTCCGACGGACGGACGGACGGTCACCTGTTGTACTGGTCGATGTTTCAGCCCCAGTGTCTGTTCGGGATGGGCACATAAATCAGACGTCGTTCCCCTCGCCTTTTAATTGCTACCCTGGTGGCTGCATTGTTCGTCTTCATATTGTATAAGCCGAGAGGCGGGGACATCGTGCAGACTGAGGAGACATACGGGTCTGCTTGATTCTAATGAGAGAACATGCACTCAACATTCGCTTCCTATTGTGAAGAATGTTCTGTTTTGCATGCACGGAAATTATAGATGTTACAAAGCATTCTGATTTATGGATTATGGACGAATTATCGTACGTCACACAGGCCAAGAACACAGAATTTTCAGTGCGTCGCGTCCAACTTTCGTTTATGATAAATTATATTTTGACTAAGTACCTGTAGTAGACTACGCGTTCCTCGCCCGTGTTCTTCTTAAAATAATAATACAAATAAGATCAATTAATAATATCGCGATTAACAAATGAAAGTTAGTGCTCTCAAAAGAAATTGTTACTTGGGTCTAACTTTATATTCAGGTTTCAAAGAAGAGATGTGATGTCACGTAGATATCTATTATTTGCCGCCTTGGCGCTGCTTTGCGATGAAAGCGCGTAAGTACCATCAATTTTTCGCTCCGCCAGGCGATAAATGTCGCTAAGCATGGCCACAAATTACATAATTATTTTATGTAGTTTGGGTTTTGGTCCAGAAATTAGTCGCTGGTTTGCTAGCTCAATGTGTGTACGAGGTGCGATCGGAAAGTTTCCAGACTGCGCCTATAAAAACCCGTACACTTATCTCAGGTATTAAATTCATCCATCACCCTCGAAGTAGTTCCCCTTGGAGTGAACACAACGATCCCAGCGCCGCTGCCAAGCCTGGAAGCATCCCTGGAAATCTTTCTTTGTCAGCCTGTCAAGCAC
>NW_019060166.1:419618-437222 GCF_000696155.1 Zootermopsis nevadensis | reverse complement strand
TGTTCATGAAAATCCGCCATTCCGAAATCGCAGGAGGGTCGGTGCAATGCACTACCAAAACGCCCGAAACTAAGAAACAAATGCTAATTCGATGATGCCGGCTGGCACACTGATTCACTATGAATGTAGGCCGCACCCCCTAGCAGCAGAAGCTCGTACTACATCCGGTTCGCCCTCTATTGACACAGTCTTGAAACTTTCCGATCGCACCTCGTATGTAGCTGACTCTCGTCTCATAAGTATTGCTCCTGCGCTGTGCATCCACTGAAGGCAAATGTGAGAGTCTGACGGATGCAGGAATGAAGAAAAGAAGAAATCTAAAATATAAAGTGTTAGGAATCATCTGCAAGACCGGGACGAAACCTCGCGTTTCGTCTACGTTACCAGCTTGCTAATAGAATGGAAACGAAAAACGTTTCAGACGCAGGAACTGGGGCCGCGAGCTAACCCTCTGCCACGTCTCTGATCCTCGTACCTTTTACATCCGACGGACGTGGAACGCGCGGTTCCATGCCAGCCACTGTGTACGTGGCAATTATTATTATTTAGTGTTCTGTCTGACGACAGGTCCATATGAACAGGATCCTTCCATCCTTTTCTCGGACTGGGACCTGTTCATATACGTTCTTGGCAGATGATCCAGAAGTGGTTTGCCATTGCCTTCTTCTGTGTGTGAATGGAGTAATTGTTGGGATGCCACGGAGGAGAACTCCGTGTTGCCTAGACCACGGCCTTGCCCAACACAAGTTAAAAATTCGGGCACCGCCGGGAATCGAACCCGAGACCCCAGGATTACAAGGCCAGCGTTCTATCCGCTAGACCACCGTGGCTACGTGGCAATTATAATACAATAAATCTTACAGGTGTAGTGCAGTGCTGCATTCAGCTGATTGAGGACAAGTTCCGGAGTGAGGACTGTGTGAATGTCATAATTGACAAATTCACACCTAATACCAAATTTAATCTAAATCCGCTGAATAATTTTAGATGAAAACATGTTTACAGGCGCGACGTTTTAGTTGGGCCTATTTGAAGATGAATGTTTTCAGGGATGTTGCGCCGTGTAGTATCGTAGAAGTTTGTCGATGTTTCGGAGGTCCTTGCTGCCTCCATCATGAGGGCTATGAGCCGTAAGAATTTGAAATCTCACTCCGTAGTGATTTTTTTACTGTGGCGAAGACGTCATTTGTGATCTTCAGGGTTGTCACGTCATGTAGTCTTTTAGGCCTTAATTGCCTGCAAGAGTGCACTACGTCACAGCGCAGAGGGCCACAGTCAGCATTCTAATTATATTTTTCCCTTCTATAAAGTGTATATAAAGAGCAAACAAATAAAAACGCGAGCTTCTCCCGCTGCTGTTACAAACAGGCCTGTCATCAGAGTGGCCAAACTCCATTGCAGTCCTTTGGGTGTAAACACCACACCGGCACGCACACATGAAATTTGCCAGCTGGATCTATAAATATTTATACTAACAAACCGGATACACGTGTTTAAATATGTGTACCGAATTTGTACAGACACTGTTTGTGTTAAAATAGCACATCACAGACCGACAGCACATCGCTATTACATTTATTGTACCGTCCTGTAATCCACTGTTACATAAAACACGTTTTACGTATGACTGAGTTTTCTATATTGGCTAGACGACACGTGGAAGTCACGTACTTGTACGTTTTTCTTTCGCTGTTATTAATACAGACTTGTAAATCTCTTTTTTGTTTTTCGAATAACATTATAAATAGCTCTCCGTGTGAGGCCTGTGTATGTGGGCGGGAACAACGCAGAACCGAAATTTTCGCCCCGTTCTAAAGAGGTTTCATGCTTATGTTACTGGCTTATTATTTACATAGCCGATGTAATTGGGGGGGGGGTGTAATGTACGCCTTGCCCCGTTCTTCGGGCAGCTTCAGTTCACTTCCAAATTAGGAACGCGATCTTACACAAAGCTGATTGCGCTATTGCACTGTCAGGAATGTCTTACAGGTCGGTGTGCCGCGTTGTATGGGTTAGCTGATGATCTTCTTTGCCCGCCTTGCGTACCTGCTACATCGCATCATCAGCGACGTCACGCATTAAGTAAGCTCTTGACCTGTTTTGAGTTTTAAGAACTGGAAAAGGTTTGCTCCGTCCCTTTATCGGAAGACCCCGGAGTCATTAACCCTTTGACTTAGACTGATAAAGTAGGTCCGGGTTTAATACACCTCTCGGATCCGCAGAGCGACGAAGTGATGGGAGGCTGGTGAAAGATCAGATGGACTGGGCACGTGGCACGCATGGTAGAGATTGCTAACAAAAAAAAAAATATGTTTCAGATACTGAAGACCTTTGCGTCGATTGAAGGGTAATATTAAAGTAGACCTTTGGGAAATAGGATTGTAGTTTCTGGATTGAATTCATGTGGCCCAGGATAGAGACGAATGGCTGGCTGTTGTGAACACGATAATGAACCTAAGGCCTGCCTTTGGCATTCCCGTGGTACTCCGTTTCATAATTTGCTACCGTAAAACTGACGAGTCGAGCGCGTTTCTTATCAACATTCCAATTAAAGTTGACCTGACCAGATCCATGGCACAGTGTCTTTCTCCAAATCACGATAGTCGCTCGTGTGGTCAAAATATCACCCTCTTTTATATAACCCGAATGCCCATTACCGTTTTCACAAGAGCCCATTATTGGATTGTATTGTGAGCCAGTTGAATCTAACCCAAATCATCTACAACCCGTTTTAATATTGGCCTAAGTTGTACGCCTAAATGTCTAGGCGTAGACGGTCTTTTGAGTGTTTCTAACCAAAATATTTATGTGCATTTTTATGTCATCATTCCTATTAGCATTTCCTAGACTGTAATTGGTTGATATTTAGGGGAAGTGAATTTAAATGGAGAATAATACGCTACATTGTCTTGCTTTCGTATTTTCATCTCTGAATTCTTAGCATGGACGTAGCTAATTAGTTATTGCACGTAAAATACATTTATTTTCATTTACGTCCGTGTTCGAACACCCATTTTACTGCCTGTGAGGAAAATAATGCCAACCTGCAGGAATTAAACAGAAGTAAAATGTTGTCGTGGCCGATTGTAAATGTAATGTATGGCTTTGAGTTGTCTTTTATAGTTCCGGGTTGTATAACATGCGCTCATTTAGTGTATTTTATCGCTGGTGATTTTAAAGCGACTGTAGCCTTAAAATTAGCTGTTTCATGACGTGTAGGCCTAACTGAATTATGTTCCTACCGTAACATGTTTAGTACTTAAAGTCGAGCGGTAACTTTATGTACCATTTACTCAAACAGTAACTAATGCTGCATTATTTATTCATGGATTTCGTATGATTCTCAGTATAAACAGCAATTACTCCTTAAACAGCGTTAACCAGTTAATCTTCGTAATGGTGAGGTGCTGTGTTTTCTTTGCGGTACGGACTGAATTCTTAAATATTATTTGCGTGAGCTGCGGCTTCAAAAAAGTTGATATTTGACCAATTTCAACTTTCTGTTATTTTACACCCGATTTATTTATCAAAGCGGTTTCAAATTATTTAAAATTTTGATTTCACTCTCCTGAACTCCACAGCGGCTGAGCAACGAGGCTTCAGTTTATCGGCTATGAAAGTGCAGGTAGGTGTAATATTTCCCTGGGAATTATGTTGTAATCTGCACATTTTCTGAGGACGTTTGACACGAGGGATGTGACGTTTCTGAACTTGAACACTCCGTGTAGTTTTAACGTAGCCTGTTTTGTGGACCAATATACGCAAGTGTAGTAAGTAAAGTAAAGTTTGTCCCACTATACGCCATGTAGCCGTTTGGGGTGAGTGGAGGTATAGCTCCTCTCTTCCTTGACCTCGGCACTAGATGTATCTAATTTTATTATTTACTTGTATAAATTGAATGTATATTTTTTAGGCTCACTAAGGAACCTAATTCACTCGATACGTGACTTAAGGCGTAAGTGTGGGAAATATGAACGTAAGAGGAAGGAGGAATTCATAGATGGATGGGAGGAAAGAATTTGAAGAGACATTATTTACAGTTATGGGGTAAGCGCAATCCATTAAAATGGATCAATTCTAGTTTCGTAAAGAAATTAAAGTATCTGTTGTGGTATTGTAATAATAGTCCGATATCGATATAAGTTGTTCATGAAAATAACAGTTTAGCCTTTTTTATTTTTAAATGTTTTTTTGGATTTCAATTGGTGCGTGTTATTAAGTACCGATTGGGGGGGGGAGTGAGTTAATTAGAAAATGTGTCGTATGTGATAGAGACAAGAAATAACTGCAAAATTTTAGTGGGAAGAGCTGAAAGGAGTTAGCTCTTTGAAGACACACATAAGGGGATATTGATGTGGGTTCAGCTGACTCACGATAGGACCCAGTCGCAGGCTATTGTGAGCGTGGTGATGAACATTGTTGTTATTTTTAGATCGTCGCTATATTTTGGCATCTTGAGCGATTATCAGTTTGCCATTTATGACTCTGTTTCATGAAATTAGTGAGATAAGCTTATATGTTCTTATTAAAATGTGAATTGCAATGATGAACTGTCAGATTGGGGATCGTGTGGAGGATTTTCCGTAAAGGTTTTGGAGCTGAGACGCGAGGAGACTGGTGTGAACACCCGCCCGGCCTAATGACACTGGTTCGTACAGTAGTTTTAAAGTAGCCAGTCAAATGGACGAACAGACCCGGGAGGTTAAGAGGCCTCCGCGGGGTGTCAATAGCAGTTGTTACATCAACCCTAATACGGTGTGACGTAACTCTACTTCTTTGCTAACGAGTGGTATTCATTCGAACATAGAGGAACCATCCTTCATACGAACTGCAACCGTGCTCGCATCTTCGTGTACGCAATCTGAACTTCACTTGTTGTAAATAGCAGCCGTCTGTGCTAAGAGAATTGCAGGCAGTGGAACATAAATGGGTACATGGGACTTAGTTAGGGCCTCGTGACGGCTCAAGAAATATGCCGGCTGTTATGAAAGGCAAAAGGCAAATTTGTCGCTGTGTTCAAGTAAGCACCGAGCCAAGTAGACTTACGAGAAGAATGGAGATGTAGTTACACGTCTCGATCACTTGGAATTCTGATAAACAAACCTCGTTACCGACGTTTTGGAGAAACCGCTTCCGGCGGCGTCCAAACCCAGACGTACGACGTCGTCGTCTTCACCACAGTGAGACCAAATCTCACAGACTTCTGTAGGAATCTTTTAGTTACCTATACGAGAATTTAAGTGTTATTAAGCGTGTCTGTTAATTACAATTGTTGCAGTGATATTTGCTCTGAAGCTTCGTTAGTGGCCCGGGGGTGGGGGGCAGAGCCATCAGTCAAACAAGTTTCGGAGCGTGTGAACTCAATCAGTGATGCGACTAATCCCGTGTCCGCCCGCTGGAGGTCGCTCGATTGCCTTATTATTCCGCTGCACACAGTAGCCGCTTCTTGATCATACTGGACCGGCTCATTTCTCAACGTCAAATTTGGCGACTGCGCTACTGCTGTGTTCACTCCAGAAGCTACCGGCCCTGAATGCCTGGGCTTCAAGAAGAGCGGCAAGATGTCGGGGAACTACAATTTGAAATTCACGCGCGTGCTTCGGGATTTTTTCGTACCTCACTTGGTCCTATGTTCGTGTGTTATAGGTAGACATCTTCTGTCGCGAAGGGCCAGGAATTACTTTCGCTGGTTTTAATTAGGTATTTATAATTGGTTACGAATAGGAAATACTGAATGTCCTTCCATACTTTGATCGGATCCAGGTTTAAATTACAGCACAGTTCCTTTTTGCCATGAACCGTTTATAAGAAAAACTTTATGAAGTCTTATTTGAACTTTATGTAGAGTAAGGGTTATCTGTTTAATCAATGAAAACCAAAATTTGTATTACTGAACAACTTTAGAACGAATTCTCCAGTACCAAATTTAATATAAATCTTTGTCCATATCCAGTTCATGGACCTTCTTGTTATTGTCTCCTAAGCACACAACTGAGAGAGTAATTCGTTCTGTAGCAGACCCAAAATGGCAGTGCAGCATACAGTTATCTGCGTAAATATTGTACCTAAAAGTTTTCACCATTACAGAAGCTAGAAATGATATTTCCCACAAGAAAAATCTACATAAACTTAGGGTTTTCGTCTCCTTTATAATACTGAATTTATTAAAATTATACGCGTTTCAAATTATGGATTTTAACTTTTATACCTGTACAGTGTGTGAAACTTATGATTGAAGATAATATGGATTTTTAAATTAAAGCCTGGATATTAAAAGGGAAGGTGAAAGTGACTCTTAAAATATAATTCTGAGGTCGGTACAGGCATTGTTACGTAGTCCGTGCAGACATGAATGAGGCAGAGTATAAGAGGAGTTTTGTTATAACGCGGGTAGTCCTCTCGACATCCGTGTAATTTGAGGTTCGTAAATAAACAACGGGGTGGTCTCCTTTGTGGAGCTCGACTGTAGCCTCACATAGATTTCTCGAGAACACTTTTCAATACGACTCATTACGCCAGGTAGGAGGCAATATGGCCACTTCACTTGCTGTCCGTATCAGGGGCATAAGTCTCAGCTCCCTTTATGTCGTTCCAGTTGACAAATTATTAGTCAGTCTTCAAGCGGATTACATCAACCCTTAAAAGAAATATTCATTAATCATTCATTTACTTGTTGATGGATATGAGTTGAAAAATTAATTGTGTTTCCTGTCTGCTACGGTATCTTGACAGTGACTACAGCTAAGATGAATTTTAAAATGTCACGTTAACACATTTCACTAAGGCATCTGTTACATGTAAGCCGAAATATGTCGATGAGGTGGTACAGCAGTGTTTAATTAATCTGGATTAACGCAGTGGAAAGTTTGGATAAGCGAAGACGTTCGCAGTTAAAAATGCAGATAAAAGTAACCGTAAGTTAACATATGGATAATGAAACAGGTCATCCAAGCTGCTACAGCGACACATTTCGGTGTTCTTCATTTGCAGCGAAGTAATTTACTCGTGACACCACTTCTGCTTTGTCTCAACCATGATCCTGAGTCTGATAGACTGCATTGTTCTTGAGCAACGACGTACTACCTTTGCCCCCACATCCACCTGTTAATAAACAGTTGCTATAGTAGGTTGGGTTAGGTTAGGTTAGCTGGTTAGCGATCACCCCTGTGATAACCAGGGCTGTGGAGTCGGTACTAAAATCTCCGACTCTGACTCCGACTCCGACTCCTTCATAAAAACTCAATATGTATGCAGCATCATCAGGGATTAGGCACTATTGCCTGTTCCGGCTTCAAATTGTTCTTCCCATCTTCTTCTTGGCCGACCTCGATATCTTTTGCCGCTAGGTTTGTAGCTGAGCGCAGCCTTAGGAACTCTGTCTTCAGTCATTTGTTGTAATATGCATTAATAAGGGTAAACCTACCTAAATGGTAAACGACACCATAAGAGATTTCATCACCACCACGTGAATCATCAGCCTACTTTTTTAGACTTATAGCCTATATTTAAATATACGTCTAATGGTTATTGAAGAAATCGGTTGATTTGTAGACAGTTTGTATTCTTAAGGTACCGGAGCCAAAGTTACAAAGCATTATTCCAACAAGATGTGGCTCAACGCGCGTCGCCGGAGGCTCACAAGGTATAGAAATTGTTCTTAAGATTTTTATATCGAGGTCGAAGTCGGAGTCGGTACATTTTTACCGACTCCACCTAAAATTTCCTCCGACTCCACAGCCCTGGTGATAACCACAGATTCTACATCGAACCACTTTACGTGTAGCCCTGATAACTTTCCCACAGATCTGCTGGTTTTGTTTTTAAAGTGTCACAAATATTATTTCCTGCACGTGGTTTATTTTTTAAGGAAGAACTTCAGGACTTGAAAAATTCGAAAGGTAATGAATTCGGTTTCATTCAAAATTTTGATTCGAGTACTGTTTTCCGTTTATGTTCCACAATACAGCAATTTTACATGCTGCAAGTGAATTCGCCGGTGCGTGGCTAGTCAAACGGTCTGAAGTAATTTAGGTCTTATCATTACGATATGAAGGTGAATGCGGAGTGAATTTGTCTGTTGACCTCCGCTTGTGGCCCAGTTCGTGAACCCACCCATCTTCGCGTAATGTGTTATAGGTAGACATCTTCTGTCGCGAAGGGCCAGGAATTACTTTCGCTGGTTTTAATTAGGTATTTATAATTGGTTACGAATAGGAAATACTGAATGTCCTTCCATACTTTGATCGGATCCAGGTTTAAATTACAGCACAGTTCCTTTTTGCCATGAACCGTTTATAAGAAAAACTTTATGAAGTCTTATTTGAACTTTATGTAGAGTAAGGGTTATCTGTTTAATCAATGAAAACCAAAATTTGTATTACTGAACAACTTTAGAACGAATTCTCCAGTACCAAATTTAATATAAATCTTTGTCCATATCCAGTTCATGGACCTTCTTGTTATTGTCTCCTAAGCACACAACTGAGAGAGTAATTCGTTCTGTAGCAGACCCAAAATGGCAGTGCAGCATACAGTTATCTGCGTAAATATTGTACCTAAAAGTTTTCACCATTACAGAAGCTAGAAATGATATTTCCCACAAGAAAAATCTACATAAACTTAGGGTTTTCGTCTCCTTTATAATACTGAATTTATTAAAATTATACGCGTTTCAAATTATGGATTTTAACTTTTATACCTGTACAGTGTGTGAAACTTATGATTGAAGATAATATGGATTTTTAAATTAAAGCCTGGATATTAAAAGGGAAGGTGAAAGTGACTCTTAAAATATAATTCTGAGGTCGGTACAGGCATTGTTACGTAGTCCGTGCAGACATGAATGAGGCAGAGTATAAGAGGAGTTTTGTTATAACGCGGGTAGTCCTCTCGACATCCGTGTAATTTGAGGTTCGTAAATAAACAACGGGGTGGTCTCCTTTGTGGAGCTCGACTGTAGCCTCACATAGATTTCTCGAGAACACTTTTCAATACGACTCATTACGCCAGGTAGGAGGCAATATGGCCACTTCACTTGCTGTCCGTATCAGGGGCATAAGTCTCAGCTCCCTTTATGTCGTTCCAGTTGACAAATTATTAGTCAGTCTTCAAGCGGATTACATCAACCCTTAAAAGAAATATTCATTAATCATTCATTTACTTGTTGATGGATATGAGTTGAAAAATTAATTGTGTTTCCTGTCTGCTACGGTATCTTGACAGTGACTACAGCTAAGATGAATTTTAAAATGTCACGTTAACACATTTCACTAAGGCATCTGTTACATGTAAGCCGAAATATGTCGATGAGGTGGTACAGCAGTGTTTAATTAATCTGGATTAACGCAGTGGAAAGTTTGGATAAGCGAAGACGTTCGCAGTTAAAAATGCAGATAAAAGTAACCGTAAGTTAACATATGGATAATGAAACAGGTCATCCAAGCTGCTACAGCGACACATTTCGGTGTTCTTCATTTGCAGCGAAGTAATTTACTCGTGACACCACTTCTGCTTTGTCTCAACCATGATCCTGAGTCTGATAGACTTCATTGTTCTTGAGCAACGACGTACTACCTTTGCCCCCACATCCACCTGTTAATAAACAGTTGCTATAGTAGGTTGGGTTAGGTTGGGTTAGCTGGTTAGCGATCACCCCTGTGATAACCAGGGCTGTGGAGTCGGTACTAAAATCTCCGACTCTGACTCCGACTCCGACTCCGACTCCTTCATAAAAACTCAATATGTATGCAGCATCATCAGGGATTAGGCACTATTGCCTGTTCCGGCTTCAAATTGTTCTTCCCATCTTCTTCTTGGCCGACCTCGATATCTTTTGCCGCTAGGTTTGTAGCTGAGCGCAGCCTTAGGAACTCTGTCTTCAGTCATTTGTTGTAATATGCATTAATAAGGGTAAACCTACCTAAATGGTAAACGACACCATAAGAGATTTCATCACCACCACGTGAATCATCAGCCTACTTTTTTAGACTTATAGCCTATATTTAAATATACGTCTAATGGTTATTGAAGAAATCGGTTGATTTGTAGACAGTTTGTATTCTTAAGGTACCGGAGCCAAAGTTACAAAGCATTATTCCAACAAGATGTGGCTCAACGCGCGTCGCCGGAGGCTCACAAGGTATAGAAATTGTTCTTAAGATTTTTATATCGAGGTCGAAGTCGGAGTCGGTACATTTTTACCGACTCCACCTAAAATTTCCTCCGACTCCACAGCCCTGGTGATAACCACAGATTCTACATCGAACCACTTTACGTGTAGCCCTGATAACTTTCCCACAGATCTGCTGGTTTTGTTTTTAAAGTGTCACAAATATTATTTCCTGCACGTGGTTTATTTTTTAAGGAAGAACTTCAGGACTTGAAAAATTCGAAAGGTAATGAATTCGGTTTCATTCAAAATTTTGATTCGAGTACTGTTTTCCGTTTATGTTCCACAATACAGCAATTTTACATGCTGCAAGTGAATTCGCCGGTGCGTGGCTAGTCAAACGGTCTGAAGTAATTTAGGTCTTATCATTACGATATGAAGGTGAATGCGGAGTGAATTTGTCTGTTGACCTCCGCTTGTGGCCCAGTTCGTGAACCCACCCATCTTCGCGTAAGATGAACATCGGCGATTGATTCATCCGGGATTAATCGGCTGTAGCGTCAAGATGACCACTCACTTGTAACTAGTGCTTAGGTTAAGAATACGTGGAGCTAAACCTCTCTACCCCTTCATGTTTCTTCAAAACGTGGATCTCTCTTAAGAACCAGGATACTTCACGGATTCCTGTCTGGACGAACTGGGTTCGATTGCCGTTAGCAGTGCTCGGATGTCTTTATCCCATTGTAAGAGCGAGTGCCCTGATTGATGCACACCCTGACGGCCATGTTTTGTCGTAACTCGTGTTACTCCGCCACTGGACCTAGCCGTGATCCGCCATACGAAGTGCCAATTAATTGCTACTTGAAATCACTTGACGGTAGTGTTCTATTGTGAGGAAGCTGACCGAGGCTTGCCGTAGCCTGTGAAACGCTAATCAGTCCTCAGCCTCCAGACAGGGAGTCCCCATTCGCCATGGTCAATTTATATCTCCCGCTTCAGAGATCATTTTGGACTCGGCTCCCAACACGTACATGGCATTGAAGGTTGCATTATTTATTACTCAACGTCCACTTGTGTTAGACGGACGTTTTCATTTAACTCACACTGTTGCCATGGCAACCATTTCTGGAACTGTTTGAACTTAATTTATTTTACATGAGATTTTATGCTCTGAGGGCTTCTAGTATGTAGATGGCTGCCTTATGGGTCCTTGCGCTGATTTGTCTAGTAGAAGTTTACTGACGTTTCAGAGGTGTTTACTGCCTCCATTATCAGGGCGGTGGGCGTTGATGGTGAAGCCAGTAAGCACGTAATCCAGTTATTTGGTTAGTGACATTTGAGATTATGAAACGGTAATTTTTACAATTTCCACGAATCTAAAAATCGGCAAGGATCGCTGCGTCTTGGCGTTTGTACAGTGTACGAATTCGGTTATACGACTATAATCGATCATTTCGTCTTGTCAGACGTTTTTGTGTTTGCAGTTTTATATCTTTACCGTCGTCGCTTAGGGTCTTTATAATTACCACTCACTTCTTTATTGCCTATTACATGAACAAAAGAAAGGCAAGTAAAGAAATCGATAATTAACCTCGTCAGAAAGGCGTTTGACCCCGTATATTTTTTCGTAATGTAACTCACCGTTCCAGGAACTTTTCTGCTGTCTGTCCAACACAAACTACAAGGAAGCGACATCGCTCCTAACCAGCATAACCGCGATGTATGACCAGTGTAATAAACTTTAAACATATTAGTTTCTCAGAATGACTCCTTGTGAAGCGTCGGACCATTGGCACTGAGTAACCTCATGTTTATTTCATGAATACGAACTCTGGTCTAAGAAGCATGAAGGGTTGCCTGACATCACGGCGCCAGGCTCAGCGAACTGGCATACAATGGCGTGGCAGAGCCAGAGACATGGACTTCACGGATTTGTACGTAGACGTTGCATACTTCAAAGCATTCCACTGCGGACATGAGGAAGTAGAGGAGAAACGAGGTTATGTCGGCCAGGGTCCGTTGTCTGGAACGCTAAACGATTTTGCGATGTGCTACCACATTAGCTCAGCTCAGTAAGGAGTATGCGGTACAGTTGTACTGGTAC
The DNA here is from genome assembly GCF_000696155.1 of Zootermopsis nevadensis. The sequence goes on along the minus strand of NW_019060166.1, from coordinate 425,010 downwards.
ATAATCATCACAGCATGGAAATAAATTTCAGAGTTCTTTAGCCCTCTGAACTTGATGGACATGGATGGGTAGCATCATGCCTCGGTCGTTTTACAAAAAAAGTCCCTGGTACCAATCTGAATACGAACCAGGGTTTATCCCGGGGCTTGCAGGATTCTGCACTTGAGAAGACAAACAAGTTGGGATATGCACACGCAGTATAGTTCAACAATTATGGCTCTTTTGCCGGGATTTATTCTTTGCCCTTCTGCGAATGGTCCCATTGTGGTGGTGGTAGTGGATTTATAGGCGCACCAGGTTCTTTGATGACCAGGCAGAGAGGTATATGAGAAGAAAGAACGATAATATGGGAATAGAAATACGTAAGACGACATTGGGAAACAAACATGGTCACCGCTTGACGTCACGTGGAGTCCACACTCGTGAGGCGCGAGACGTGATCGTCATCTGTTGACTCTGAGACTGCGGCCGTTCTGTGAGATGTCGTTGAAAGTTGACCCCAGTGGAACTGAACCCTGACCCCCCACCCCACCCCGAATGCAAGTCAAGCATATCGCTTCTTCCCCCCCCCCGCCTTAAGACATCAGAGGCGAACAGCGCAGGCGCTGCGTTTACTGCAGTCTTCATGTCGGTGGTTCATTACGCGTGCGGAATGTCACTGCTCACCTTTTCCTACTAAAAATACCGTACGGAGTCAGAAACTGTGCTTCCTTGTATCGCGAGACCACTTGGGACAAAGTAGGAAAATATTAACATAGATCTTTAATGTAATATGGCGTAAGGATTGGATTCATCTGACTCAAAACAGGCACCAGTGGCGGCCTGTAACATGTTAGTATCTCATATAAATTTTCGTGTTCTGTACGGAACGTGACATTTGTAACTTATTCGTTAAAAATAATAAAGAAATAAATGAAACCCTTAACCATCAAAACATACACACACAAAAATGAATTTTCGCTAGTACAGTAGGAAGTTCCACAAGCCTTGTTTCTTTCTTTCTTTTTCTTCCTTTCTTTCTTAGTTAATGGTGTCATTATGGCGTCCTGCGCATTGAATCATTCCGTGTCTTTTTTCAGCCGCTTGTCACAGGCAGAATTCCAGTGACTTGTGTAAATATGGATTAAGTGCGATTTGTTTCGCAGTTTCTTACAACCTCTCCCCCTCTCCCCCTTCGAGCCTTTAAAACGGATTTGTCTTACCATCTGCATAACGTTGGCATTGTCGACGGTTAGCGTATAAATTTAACTTTTGAAGCTGGTGATATTTTACGCTGTGATAATAGACAGGTCGCTCCTGGGATGTGTCATTTAGGACCTAAATGACAACAAAGGCACGCACTTTAATGCGAAGTGCTTCTGTCTTAAAGCGTCCTTTTATACTCTCCGCGAATGACTGTCTTTTTTCTGGGATGTTGCGCCGCGTGAACGTGATGGAGACAATGAGCAAGTCCGAAACGTCGGTCGGTATATACGAGACTACACGGCGCAGCATCCCAGAAGACATGGTCGTCGCCGTGAGAACTTGAACGATCATCGTCATGAAGAAATGACGAATGAGGGATCCATGAAAAATCTTGCATTTATGAACAAGTCACTTTGCCGACTGATCTGTCGCATTTCAATCAACAGAGTAAGAGGCATTTATTACTGACAGCGCTGTGTTAAAACCCACTGAATATTAATTGAAGAAACTCAAGTCCCTCGTCGGTAAATGGGTGACAAGCTTTGATAAGACGAAGGAGGGTTTTTTTCACCTTCCTCTGTAAAGTTTTATTTCCTTTCTGTCTTGGGGTCCTTTCAATTTCCGTGTCGGATCGTCTGATACCTGGGTGCGCTTAGCCCGGACCAACATTAATCTCGTGCCCAGTAACGCGACAAGACAACCAGCGCGAATCTGCCTACTCTTCATGGCCGAGAGGCGGGCGTTGCTCGCCACGGCTGCTCAATCGCAACCACTGACGTTAAGTGTAGTTATCACATTACTAAGCTGTATTAGTAGAACTTTTATATTAATTTAATTCTTCGAGAAATAAAATTAATAACATTTTTTGTACTGGGCGTGTAGGCCAGATAACTGCAAGTGAATGATGTTAATAAGTTGGTAACATGATTTTTGGGCACAAAATTAAAACAGATCATTCGAGGAGATGTGATGCTATTTTAATAAAATGATTTGTGATTACGTACAGTAGAATGATTTAATTTTATTTGTGTTAGAACGGGAAGTTGTGACGCATAGAAAGAGTCATCTGTTACCAAACAATAGAATACGTACTAAAAGTTTAATAACCTTCTGATGAGTCTGTTGATCAGTTAATTATTCAGTCTTCTGAATTAATTAATGGATTTTTCGAAATGTGATTAGGCAGCTTAGTGTGTCTCTATTACGGAAGAAGATGGCTGCTTGTGTAACGGTGGGAAATGGGAAGAAATTGGCCATGATTTATTATTGCGAGAGATAGAAGTTCTTTTTAAACACAAGAGTCCTAAACTGAGCAACACAGTCGCGTTATTCAAATCGGCATTTCCGTTTCCCGGTCTCCTGCCTCCGCTATGAACGGCTCTGAATCACTTAGTCACACTGTAATTCAAGATAATAGTATCCAGATGCTGGATATTTACGTGAGGATATTTAAAGTTTTTATTAATACTGTTTTAAGTCTGTGATCTTGAACAGGGCCGTCCAAAGCTGAATATTAAAAGTTTATCACATTCCGAGTCTTACAAGGGATGTGACGCTGGCAGTCCAATATCTTTCATCCTTCTAACTTGACCTCACCAGCTTTCCGTTTCGTTTGAACAGTCTCAAGTTGCTCTAACATAAAAGATGGCTGTCGTCTTGGTTTTAGCGCCATGTAATTTGGTAGAAGATTACCGACGTTTCAGAGGTGCTTTCTGCCTCCATCGAGGCGATATCGAACTGATGATGGAGGCAATAAGCACCTCTGAAAGACCTCCTATACAAAATTTGTTCTGAATCAGACCGGTTCCCGAGTTTTGAGTCGACAAATAATAATATCTAAGAAAAGGATTTGGGGGAGCGGTGTTGATTGGATTTAGCTGGCTAAAGACGGGGACGGGTGACGGACTCCTATGAAGAGGATAATGAACTTTTTAGTTCCATAGCAGGTGGAAAAATGTTCTTACTAGCTGATACACTGTCAGCTTCTCAAATAAGGACTGTTGCGTGCAGTTCCTACGCCAAGAACGGGTATTCGTCTCAAGTTGGACAGCCCTGTCGAAATCTAAAAACCGCGATGCATATCTGCAGGAATTATGGTCCCGATATACATTCGTTGCACTTGAAGAACACGTAATGCAACCCCTCTTACCTATGAGTGCGTTGTAAATACACGCCGTATTATTTGTACAATAAATTTTTCACGTATCCTCTTATGTAAATAATGCAAATGTTTCTGTATGTGTAAAGCATTCATGTCGCACAAAGGGTAACAGAGATTTGTATAATTAACAGCCCTTAAGCCTGCGTTAATGCTCGTCTTACAACACTCAAACTTCTGTGACCAGCGTAATGCAAGCTGGCGGTTACGTGATTAAGAAATTGTCGCATGCGATCGGCGACACTTTGACATGCAGAGTGCAGGAGAAAGGTAGTTTTTATTTATTATTACAGGCCTAATGCCTTATTTGAACAGTGTGAATGAATTATCGTGAGGTAAGTACCTCTTTACCCATGTATTGCATCTGTGAAACTACGTAACGGATTTTGGTTAAAATGTTTTCATCCTTCTTTATTTCATAGGACACATCCTCTGGTCTGCATTTCCCTCAACCGCCTTCAATCTCCAGACGCCCATTTTCCACCATCTTATACCTGTTAGGGTCACGGGTACAGTTCTGTGTATAATTTATTTTCCAAGCTGCTTTTGATTCGAGCCAGAGTAGCTCAGCCAGTATAGTGACTGGACGACCGGAGTTCGATCCCCGACGGGGGCAGAGGGTTTTTCCTCTCGCCTTTGGGTCCACACCGGCTCTGGGGCCCACCTAGCCTCCAGTCCAGTGGGTACCGGGGTACTTTCCCGGGGGTAAAGCTCTGCCGAGGCGTGATGCTGACCATTCACGCCATCTATGAGCTATACCTCCTCTCCCCCCAAGCGCCTACATGGCGTATATTGGGACAGCTTCACCTTTTATCTTTATTCTTCATGCATTTTAAAATACTAGTGATTTTCCTCTCTCATTCTATCTTTCGGTATCCACACCTTTTACTTACTTCTCTCCACACCCTTCTGCTACCATCTTTTCTATTTCTTCACACATCCCCGTTTTCTAGTCTTTGTAATTCTTCAATGGAGCGTGTGGTGCAGTCGGCTAACATCTGGAAGAAGGTCACACCCTGTCGAGACTTAAGTTTAGAGACAACCTGTACACCGTGATAAGAGTGATGTGTCTGGTCCGGAGACCATGTAGAACAGACTCACAGGTTGACTACCAATGAGGCAGCGGCGTGGGTGGCCCCCAAGGAACATATGTTCGTTCACACGACGTTTACGTCGGACTGCAACACTGTGTCTCATCTCCTGGTGTCAGGTACACGGACTTACCTCGTCCAAGAGCCACGTTGAACCCAGTTACAAGTGCAGAGTGTACTGTACGTCGACCGGGGGAAGGCGACGACACGGGTGTGAGGGTGAAATGTGTGGGAGGTCGTCTCAGGATCCGTGTTTTCGTTGCAGTCCAGAGGACCAAACGATCAGGTTCGACACACAGCCAGGATATCTTGAGGTATACCAGAAGCTGTGCAGAAAAAGAGGAGCTTTGCCTTCTCGGTAAGTTGATGGGAGGCGTGTGGTCGGCTTTGTGCTACCGCATGTTCATGAGAGACACCGCCAGGCCGCGTTCCTGCGGTTGCATCCAACAAATTGATGTGGCTCCCACAGAAACAATTTTCCTGCCCTTCGTCTTCTGCATCACAGATATTGTTTGCACGATTTGATGTTTTTGCTGGGATCTGGGTTTAGATAGTGTTCCTTTATGTCGTTCCGCCCTGTCATTTTCTGAATGTATACCAGCATTTTGAATGAGCAAGTAAATTTTCCTGGCCTAATTGTCGACATGTTCCTAACCCTCTTCACTTCAATCCTGAAGATGAAAGCAGCAGTTTCCTCCGAGCCATTTGTATAAAACCAGAAGCCAAAAAGACCGCTCCTATGATCTTCAGATTAAACCGGATATTATTTCTCTGAACCGCGTCAACCAGCTGATCTTTGTAATGGTGAAGTGTTGTGTTTTCTTCGTGGTCCAGACTGTGTTCTTAAATGCGATTTAGATTAGTTTCATGCTTAAGAGGGTTTTAAAGTGGTTGAATGAAAACCTGGGGATATATTTCATTCTTTGTCAGTTTCTTATTTACTTATGGTTTATTTAAC
>NW_019060166.1:398211-414543 GCF_000696155.1 Zootermopsis nevadensis | reverse complement strand
TGAACACATCATTATGATCGCGGTATTCGATTCTGATTATTAACCACGTTTAATGATCGGAAGCCATCTGTGATCTCAAGGTGTGTTGCTTCATCTTTTTTCCACTTTGCAATTGATTATATAGGTAGGTGATCTTTTGCGTGGCTTTACTACACAATGACTACATCTGCCAGAATTACGGTCGGTGTATTTAAGGGCAAGAGTGGCCTCAGTACTCGCTGACGATCAATTATTGGCTGCAAATGCGTTGGAAATGGCCCTTTCTCTGAGGTGCATTTGTTTTGCAGTGGAAGTATCTTGATAGTCTATAAATAATCACGTATTACTGTCGTAGGACACTCGAAGAAAAGTAAATAATGCGTACAACGTTGAAAAACGTGAAGGGAAGAAACCCCTCGTAAGACAAGGGAGATAATATTAAAATGGATCTTAGGGAAATGTTGTGGGAGTAGGTGGAGTGAATTAATCTGGTTCAGCTTTCGAGCTCTTGTGAAACGGTAGTGACCCTTCGGGATTCATAAAGTTCGGACAATTTCTTGAGTAGCTGAGTGTACGATAACGTTAGCTTCTGAAGAAAGACTCTGGTCTGTGGAGTTAGTAATTTAGTTAGATCAGTATTGCACTAAAATAATCAAATAAAGCATCTTCAGCATATGTGCCAAAATCGTTTCATCGTATCGCATTAAAAAGAATAAATAATGAACCACGATGAAGAAGATGGAAGGCGAATTAGTAATAGAATAGGAAATCAAAATTAATGAGTTTACATACCTACATTTACTGCTATGCAGGAGTTAGAAACGCAGTGGTAAATTGAGGAGTCTATCGGACTTCATTAAAGTTGCTGAGTAGCTTCAATTTCTAAAGGTCATTAGTTCTTGTCTCATGATGTACGTGAGTGGCAGAAGCCATTCGCATCTGACATTGCACGATGACATATATGCGGCTTATTACGAAAGATTACAGATCCTGTCTCCATTTGAGTCAGACATCTTGTTTTCTCAGTTAGCAGTGTATTGGTAAACATACGTCAGCATCACTTAACCCGTTTCCTGAAATACGCATTGCAGCAAAGAATACGTCAAACCTGACGATAGAGGCAGTATGTTCCTCCGAACCGTTGATATCTACACCCAGAATTTCACACGACGTTACAACCCCGAAGACCTATATCGACATCTCTTTCGCCGTAAGACCTTCAGATCTAACGCTAAACTTAAGTCTCCATGATTTTATTAGAGGCATGTTTGCATTTAGATTATTATCAGTGGAAATGTTATCTGCAATGTCTTACAATTGAATTGGCTATAGAATTTGAGTTAAAGTCAGTTATAAGCCGGTGAAATGAATTGCGTCATATTTTATGTTAACTAATAACTCCATGGAACAAACATCTCCTTAACTACACAACGCTACAACCCAGAAGACAGCCATCTTGTTAAATATTCTGCGCCAAAACCGTTCGTCGATATTTATATGCAGTATTTATTCCTGTTTGGAACAAATTCTAAGAGAACTTGCTCGTGTTTTCCGATCGTACAGATTCCAATTACATAGTAGAATAGTTATATATATATATATGACCTTATGTATTTTTCCAGATACTTCTATGCAGAATCCGTAGGTGACTTTATGATCTTCCTTCGTACAGAATGCTTACTATTCCCATCGTCAGGACGATGATTGAGGCAGCGTGTTCATCTTAAAACGTCGGTCACTATCTACGAGACTGCACAGAGTAACATATCATAAGACATTCGGGGTTCATTACTGCAAATGAATTAAAATGACTTTCTTTAGCCCTCTACTTGCATTCCCTACCATCATCCTTACTCCGCTTTCTGTCTGCATCATTCTTTTTCTCTCTCTTCATTCTTCCGATTATTCGATTGAAATCTCCACCCCAGTTCATCCCTGCAGTCAAGAGAACACAGTCGTCAGTCACATCACAAGCAGAGAAGTCCTTGTGACGAGGTGGGCAATCATCAGCTTGTGAATTGTCGCTCTTGAGGCATTCGTACCATGTCCTCCGCCCCTGAGGCTCTTCCTTCGCAGGCCGCGACCTCATGACAATGCTCCGCGAGGCAGTGACAACGATTTCTGCCTCAAACCAACGTCTCAATCACATGGCCGCCACTCCTGAACGCAAACACTCGACTCAACGCCACGTCAGCAGCTTCAGGTACTCACTTGTTCCTTGTTTGTTTGCATAAAACGTAGTCTTTTTAACAACGTCATTCGGAATATGAATTCTGTTGCCACTTGCATTTTGTTTTGAAAGGTCCCACTGGGCACTCCAGGACGTCCTAACACGAACATGCCACCTGACTTGCTTCCTGTAACGACACCTTTAGCATTTGCGTCTTTTCTATCGCTTTTGTTTCGTCACATTCAAAGTCGTCCTTGTAAGCGCATGACTTCATGTCACGTCGTGGTCGCCGGTGATGGAAATCGGCATTACACGTAGATAAATAATAAGCTTTACTCCTGAGGAAGTATCAGCATCAGTTAAACAGTGTCCGCTCGATATAAACTACAGTACAATGAACACACCCACGTAAATCGAAAACACGTCTGTTTTCCTACGCGGCGTCAGAACCCAAAACAACAACACTATCGTCTTTCTCACGCCCTCAAGGTCCTTAAACATATCAGAAAAGTAATTTCCTGTCCAGATCTGAATTGGTGGGATAAGATGCGACCCGTGGACCAAATGTTGCACATAGCTGATGAGATATTGAGACCACGCTGAAGTCTTGTGACCTCATCAGAATGTAGCAACCAATGTCGTCGACATTGACAACGGTATGATGGATTTTATCTGAAGTGTGTAATCAGATCTGCCATCTTTGAGTTACGATGACAAGAACCTGGCGTCCTCAGGGCGACGACCTGGCTTTGTATCATTGTTCTAACCGACAGTCGATGTATGTTTGCTACAGTGAATTTTTACGTAAAATAAATATACTGTCTGTCACTCTTCCATGTACCTAGAACTCCGATCCAATGGCATGCATACGGAGTCCCGTAATCTAGAAACGTCACAACTGGAGGCATTCAGTGGCCACGTAGGTCATGTATTGGCCTCAGACGGGAAAACGTTCATATCAATTTTCGTAAGAATCTGTTCAGCGATTTGCGATGATAATCTTGCTGACAGACAGACAGACAGACAGACAGACAGACGACCAGCCCTGTATTCGTTCATTTTGTGCAAAGAACGCGTGACTAACCTCAGAATCATTGGTCATTAATATCGTCGACACAAATTTAAAGTAGGAAAAACTCCACTAAATTTGGCAAAGGTCATAACACACAAACATTTAGTAACTAACTAACTAGCTAACAGAGTACGAGTTAGGACGCTGATGGGACTGATCTATAGTAAACTGGAGAAAATTTAGTAATGAGCAGCTTCACAATTTGTATTGTTCGCCATTTATTATTATGATGATCAAATGGAGGGCAGTGTGATGGATGGTGAATGTAGCGGACACGAGGTAAATTACAAATACTTGCTAGGCTTTGATAGGAAATTCTGAAGACAAAGTCCACTCGGAAGGCCTGGGCTTAGATGGGAGAATAATATTAAAATGGATCTTAGGGAATTAGTGTTGGAGGGTGTGTATTGGATTCATCTGGCTCAGGATAAGTTCTGGTGGCTGATTCTTGTGAAAGCGTGTGTAGATATCTTTTTTGGCCGTCTGGAGCGATTGCCAACTTTTGAGGTTCTTTGCTCCTTGCAGTTTTATAGTCAACATCTTAGCCATTGAAACGCGTGAGGTTTAGGTCTTTGATTGCCAGAGGTGACAATATTTTAACAAAACAACTGAAAAGAAAATGGAGAATTGATTTTGATTTGTCTCGTAATTTTATTTTGAATCTCATATATAAACATAGGAGTAATTAATACTGTAATCGTTCCGTCTTAATGTAACCATTTTTAAGCAGATTTTGTGTGATGTATTTCGGATCAGGGCGGCCTTTGTCCGTCGGTCTGGGGACAATGGCAACACACTGCCACTATTCCAAGAACTGTCTGTAACTTGTGTCTGCGGGGTACGCGTCTGACACAACATATTTCGTTGTCTGAGTGCAGAAACATTCTGTTGATATATTTCTGTGCCTTGTTTCCCATATAGAACACGCAAGATCGCTGTAGCTTTTCTGTCCCTCTGGACTGGAATATGCCATTTCCTCCCCCTGCGGAGCGATGTGATCTGAAAGATACGCTGTTTTCATCTGCCCCCTTATCCACCCCCTACGCACACGTAACTGGGTTTCACAAACAAAGGCAAAAAGCCACTCTTGAAATCGCCCCGTCCCCTAAAATTCCACCCCGTCCTACCTGTAACAATACAGATCAAGAAAGGAGACCTAGAAAAATCTTTTACCTGCTCCACATACCTTTTTCACGTTTTGACAGCCGTAAAAAGTCAGACCTTCAAAAGACGTGACGGAGACGATAAAAAATCAAATAAGGGCATGGAATGGGGGAGTGTGTCAAGTGGTTGGTGGAGCTATGAAAATTTGAAAAGGGACCAAATGGGGGGAGGGGGGTCAGAGAATGCCCCAATTAGCAAGGAATTCTTGTTCCATTTTCTACAACCCTGAGTTCAGGCAGACAGAAAACAGCACATCATGCTAGCTGGTCATTTCACAGACAAACCTCACAACAAGACTCAGAAGGCGTGCTAAGGGCTCCTCAGCTCGGTGCACCCTGCTCAGAAAGTTAGATTCCGCTATAACTGTAAGTTACACAACCGTATTGTAATAACGTCGAACACATCCTTTAAAAATGTGGACAAATTCAGTTCCGAACGTTCGTTTAAAATTTGTCCCTACGTCAAGCAGGGTCACTTTGAGATTCCAGTAGTCACATACCTGGTGAGAAATTCACACTTTTTGTGTTAATGAAGTCCCGCAACTGGACACAACCCTAGCCAGCTGAATCCAGTCCATTAGGGCGAATTCCTTCTTTGCAGCTTCGGTCATCAACCTTAGTACGCATGACCTTATCATATCGTGCGAGCGGCATTTGTCACAAACATTCTCTTAAGTCCCAATATCCTCCTTAGCCCCCTGTTCTCAAATATTCGCAAAATAGACCCACCTTCTTTATTTAGCGGGGCAAACCACGTCAAACCTTTAAAGTCCAGTGGTAACTGTATGTACCACCTTCGTTAATAATCAATAAATTTGTATTTTGTATTTATGGGTATCTTATAACATACGTTACCAATATTTTAAGGAAGTTCACCCCTTGTCGCTTGTCAGCTGTTGCTTATTTAACATTCGTAGGCACTCTCAGTATTTATAGGCCGTGTACGTTATCCGCAGGCGCAAAAACCCGTCTTGACAAAGGACCCACTTAGCAAACAGAATCTTCATGAAAATTAATTCACAACACAAGATTTCACCTTATCCATTATTCATGTCGAACCATTTTAAATAAGACAGCGGTTTTGAAGTACCCACAGACTGAATTGCAGTTGGGTGACAGTCACGTTTGAACATACCAGTACCAAATGTACTTATAAGTTAATGAACAACGGCTTAGGACCTAACCATTCGAGAGCCATCCACTTACCCCGAAATTCATTTGAAATACACGTTGGAGGAGGTTCTTAAATCTTAAGATTTAATTCACGCTATAAGAAATCAAGATCAAAAGTAGATACTAAGAATGTATGTTCGTCATTGTTAAATTATTCAGTTTTCAAATGTTTGGCCGTGTAATCAATCAAATGAAAATATTTAATGCTCATTAATAGTTATTTATATAATTTTTTATTGTTATGGGACCCTGATTTTTGCCATAGCTTCACGACGTCTTAATAAGACCCTGGAATACGTGAATGCACTGACGTGTTTTGTCTTTAGCACCTACTGTCCAAAGTGGTCACCCAATTAAATGTTTCCCTCAATGTATACGCTACTTTCATTTAGATTAAACTGTCCGTCTGCACGATTTATCTTTGAAAATGTTGTCGAATACAGATATTTAAAATTGGCATTTGGGCTTCATACCAACAATCTTTCATAGTTGTTGGAAATGTTTTGATGCAACACTTTACAGAGTGTATAGATAGACTAATCTTAAAAAAAATTCTCATACAAATATAGACCTACTGTAGAGGTTACTGTTTTCTTAAACTCCCATTAGCGATAGTTTAAAAATGTGGGAATGAATTAGTAATTTATTCTCCCACCGTTAAGATATATTTCTTTTTAAAAACCAGAACTAGTCATATTTCCTTGAATTCTCGGAAGTAGTTTATCCTGCACATGTACAGTCGCGGTCATGTTTTTTGGAACACCCGTTAATGGGCGCGTTTCGTAACGCCGACATATTGTTTCCCGATTTTCCTGATTTTCCGCAGAGGCAAACAATGCAACGTGGCTGTTTGTTCTGGAATACTGCGTGTCAGAGATCTACTGAAGTCAGCAGTACCACTGCTTTAAGACTGTCTGTCTGTCTGTATATATGTAACTTCTTTTTCCATAAGCAAACACGAAGCAGTCGCTGGCTCTGTGTACACACGAGTGACATGCACATTTTCGTGACGTCCCGTGTTCGCAACGGTCATTGTAACATCTACTGGAACGATTTTTAACGACAATGATGAATAGTTATTTTCAGGTGTACGCCAACCAGCCAAGTATTTGTTGTTATTTTCTTACAAGTCCCAAAACTTCTCTTTTTTACGAAGCTATAAACTTTTATTGTTCCCATCTTTGTCTTGATGTACGTCCGTCTCCTTTCAAAAGTATTTTCGTACCATCTGCGTTCAAGTTAAGACGTGCATCATAGTGGACCAGATGTTAGGTTAATGCTCTATATAAGTGCGTAACTATAATCTTAGATCGCCTTGTAATTCATTCGGTTTATTTTATACACAGTTGCCACCGCGCGAACCTTCATCCGGACAGCTATTATTTGAGCAGAGAGTTTAATGACGGATCAAGACATGAAAGTTAAAACACACGTTCTTATTAAGCCTTAACAGCGTCACACGGATCAGTTTTTCCAGTTATGTGGTGAGACTGTTAGCAATTACATAACAATGTAAATGAAATATGTTTCTATTTAATCTTTAATTGACTAACGTAAGACTTAATAAAATTGTAATACTCACATATTATTTTAAAAGCGAGAAAATGTACAATATTTAATGTATAATATGCTCGTAAAATCAATTAAATCATTGTATCGTTTGATGAACAATTTAAAATATTTAAATATTTAAAATGTTTTATTTTAAATATCACTGCCGTGAGTCAATCACCTTGTACTTTCGTAAAATAAATGTTTCTTAGTCTCCGAATTATAACTTTAACAAAATTCATTTGATTAAACGAAACGACTACAACACGAAACTTTACAAATTTGAAGTTTTCAAAAAAACGAAAATATGGAATGTGGTGTTCTTGGTTGTGATGCTTTGTGGTCATGCACATGGTTACTGACGTTTCGGAGGAACATATCGCCTTCATCTTCATGGGTGGTAAAAACAAATGCATCACTAAACTGTGAAATTTTTAATTTATAGGTAATATGGCTGGCAACAACATTTGGCTTGAAGCATCTCAGTGAGAAAAGTGGGTTGTTTCTCAGACATGTTGGTGAAATTTTACTGAACTTTTTCACCCTCCTTTTACTACGGCGAAGCTTCTGTAATATTGCATGAACGGTACAAACATGTGAAGCATTGTATTTAAATTCTAAAGCTACATAATTGCATGTCCCTTTAATAGGTTACTAATTAGAGAAACATCCCACGCCCAACGCACATCCTGAAAGCCGGAATTCCATTGTCTGCCCGTAAGACAGCGTAGTTAATCAATTTGGTATCAATCAATACACTTTATTATGGTCGCCGTTTTACAAGAAAGAACTTTCACTAATCACCGCGAAGTATTGTGTTCATTGACACACCGTCGGCCAACCTTTGAATTGATCTATGAATGGACATGAGTCCAAAACACTGCACGTTTCTGATCTTTCATTCAAATAGGCCGATTACACTTTGACTCTAATGAAGTATAGAGCATCATCGTCGACGGATTCTGTTACATGCAACTGTGGAATATGTCTTCGTAGGCGGTAAATTAATTGTAAAGCGTAGGATGTGAGGTAAGCACGGCTTTGAGTCCGAAGACGCACTGTGAAATCTGGTAGAAGTTTATAAACGTTTCAGGCCCTGATGGTGGCAGCATTAAGTACGTTTGAAACCTTAGTAAACGTCTACCGATCTACACGCCGCTGCGCCCCAGAAGGCAGCCATCTTCTAATTCTAAACCGTTCTGACGACCGCGTGTTACAGTTGGCATTACTGTGTTTCTGAAGACTATTTTCTTGTTCTGGGTTGTGACCAACGTTTCGGAGAAACATACTGTGCACTTCTTCAAGGCTAAAGTTGGACTTCAGATTTCAGTTTCTAGATGGATACAGTATGTTTCTTCGATACGTTGACATTTGCTGACGAGTTTAAATATTTTAATTGCTGACGAGTGTACACGGCGCCAAAACTCACAAGGACAAAACATTATCTGTCACATAAATTAATTAACAAGTTTCATATTCACGTATCTCAAACCAGTGGTATTCAACCAGGGGTACGCGTACCCCCGGGGGTACGCAAACACATCTTAGGGGGTACGTGAAATTTAAAAAATATATATATTACTTTATGATAAACACTGAATAATCAGTAATATAATTTATTTAATTTATTTTAGATGTAGATTATATACTATGTATAACTTGAATTATACACCAACAACTTTGGGGGTACAAAGTTGAAGAGAAATTACATCTTGGGGTACGCGAACATGAAAGGTTGAATACCACTGTCTTAAACTACGAGAAACAACCCCGCTCGACAAATGTGCACTGCGAAACTCACCATTAAGCTCGTGGATACAGTGGTGTAGGGGGAGAAATAAAAGATGAAGGTATCGAAAGGAAACACTGGGTACCGCACAAATGTAAATACGACCCTTCAGTCTGAGTTTAATAAAGAACACGTAATTCTCTCAGACCACACGTACTGTTGCCTTTTTGATGCAATCAGAAGAAATCAGATGTAATTTCTCATTCACTGTGCACTTTGCAGATGAATGTTACTTCCAGTGATACCACAAGAAAAAGAAGAAGAGGAATGTAATGGATGTTGAGACAATGGCTACGTGCCTCGGTATTCGCTTCCCATTCATTCAGCTCTTGTCCGCAGCTACTGTCTACACGAAATAATTATGAATTATCGGAAAGCCGCAATCAAAACGCTGTATGAAGCGGCCATTGGATCAGGGCAGTCAGTGCCGTGATCAAACAGCGCGTAGAATTTGAATCTACAAGCGGATGGATACATAACACAATTTGCTTTCATGTTTACATATCTTAAAATATTCCAAAAATTAATTTGTCTTGTTATTGATGTTTCCTCTTGGTTTATATCCCCGTCTTAACGTTTGTGTTTTTAGCATGATGCGAATAAAATTAGCGAACGAAGGCTCTTAACGTTTGTGTTTTTAGCATGATGTGAATCAAATTAGCGAACGAAGGAGAATTCGGACCTAACAAAATACGTAATGAATTTAGATTAAATTTGGTATTAGTGTCCCTCACAAAAAACAAACGAATACATTTAATTGTGGTTTGTGGTAGTGAAATGAAATTAAAATTACAGCCATTTTGAACTGGAGCTACACGGACGTCAGGAATATTAAATTAAATATCGGTATTATTGCACATTGATATATATTATAATTAAGTTATTTTGAATGTTAACGACAGAAATAATCCCACTTACATTTATTTATAATTTAAAGAATTCCAATCGGAAAGTTTACAACTAGAACTATTTATGGAGTTAACAAGTACTACTGAAACGTCGGTAAATTTCTTCCAGGCAGAAGACAACCAAAGTCTCTGTAATCTGTATATAGACCACCGATTCGTACAAGAAATGTAGACTTATATCAATAATAATCGGAAGATTAAAAAATTAACTATTTATGTCTCTGGTTACAAATCTCTTTACGACAAGCGCGGTATGTTCACGCGTGCAAGTTCTTCGTACGATAATACCGAGTCTTGATGCTGAATTGCAGAAAATTAGTTTTTGAGATATTCCAGTCTGCCTCTTAACTGACAGCCACGTTTTATCTCCGGACGGCAGTCGAGATCCGAAGGAGAACGCAGATTGATGAGTTATGTCTGATGATGGTTCGGAATAAGCTACTCAATTATTGTGATAGCTGAGGAGGAAAATTAGGTTTGTATATTATGGGTAGCAAGACAGGAGCCGGGCCTCTAGTACAAATTGCAAGGTACGAATACGGTTGTGAGCCAGAAATTACTTCTCGTGATTGGTTTGGGGAGATATTACGGCTTGCAGTATTGTTCTTGCGGTTATGGCGAGGTTTACTTAAGGCTGGCAGCGACTTTTCATTCGCATGAATGAGAAACCTCTGAAGACGGATACAGAACGTGTCTCCGAAACGTTGATGTGCTGACGAGTCTACACGGCGCCAGAACCGAGAACATTATCGTCCTCACCGGCGTGAAGACCTCAAAACTTTCGAGGAACCTCTCTTCTTTTATAATCCTGTGTCGTAGGTTCGGGTTAACCACAAAATCCTGCAGATACATGTTATTTTAATACATTAAAAAACAAGCGATCGGAAATTTTCAGTGTGGTACCTGGGTTCGAACTCCGGTAGGGGTGGAAATTTGTAGATTGGCTTCAGGTGGTTTAGGATAAGGTCCTCAATGATACGGTAATGAACTTTAGCGATCTGTAAAAGAATGACTTTTTTTGACCAGCTAATAAACGATCAAGATTTTGAATCGCGACCCACGACTTTGGAGTGAAATTGTTTTATTACTCATTTTCTTAAATAAAGAAAGATGCCGTCTTTTCACAAATGCCCCGGTCTGAGATCCTGAGACTGAGGCATATTTTTTCTTGTTGAAAGTAATGCATTCTGATAGCTCGCAGTGAAACACACAGTTAATGACAGTTCTACCCCTTCATGGCGCAGTGGAGGCATGGATTGGACAGTAGATGTTAGTGGTAGCGCACACTGCGAATTCTGTGCACTTCAAAGTTTACCTTTCTGCGTTGTTTTTAGTTCTTATGGTACTTAGAATTACTGTGGAGGATTGTGGACGTCTAAATACATAAATAAGGTACAAATTATTATTATTATCATTTCTTATTCCATAATGGAAGCTGTACTCTGTTTTGTCACTTCGTTTCTTTGCTTGTGTTTTCGTATGTCACCCAAACGACTATTATTATGTTATTTTTAGGCCCATTTAAGTTTGACATTTGATATCTCCGTATTTTATTACACAATAATTATTCATCACCCAAAACTCATAGTGACATCGTAAAACATGTGAAAATATTTTTTAATAAAATGTTTACTTTTGGCCTTTGATCTTCGACATATCTGTGTTCTTCTGCACCGTGATATGTCGTCACCGAACACCAGTAATTACATAGAAGTACATAGACGTACAATCTCCTAAAACACTGATTTTGTTTAGCTTGTTTAACTCATTTGCTTCTTCTTATATGAGGACTTTTTAAGTATGTCTTTGTTTCTTGTTGTTATTAACATGGTTGTTCTCCGTTTGCTTTACAAGTAATCAAATTAAGGTGAATTTCTAAAATATACTCTTTTAGTACAGAAAATCATCTAATCGGATTTTTATTACGTTTTTATGCATTGCTGTGTAAATATGGGGTTGACTTTGTAGGTACCGAGGTTATAAATATTTCTGATGTAGTGCTTTTACTTACAGGAAAGTGTTTGTTTTTTTCCTCTGTACAGAACACGGATACAAAAACCAAACATGCATAGGAACTAATACATACAGATTTCAGAGAAAATTCACTTTAGACAATTTAGTAAAATGGGGAGTGGTGTTCTATGTGTCATATCGTACCCCATGTTCTGAAGACAGATGAAATATGTCAACAAAGGTAAGCCTTGTAGGATCTTCGTTACCTTGACATCGGTAATCATATTTACGTTTGGTTAGTGTCTGAAAGGTTCTCTTCAAAATTCGATTGCGCACGGGTTGTATCTGTAATGATATGCTGACTGCGAATCATTCACACAAACTATTCAGCATAAGATAGCAACGTAAACGTTTCTAGTCGTGTTACTGGGGTGTAGCCTGTGTTGGTTTTCGGTTAACCGTGTGGCAAGATTATTTCAGATGCTGAGAAGATGGAGTATTTGTAAGGATCCTGTCGTGGCCTATTTCAATGTCGTTGCAAGAGACTGAGAGATATTGAGATGTAGCCCGAATTATTGCGAAGTCCCATATGAAATGCAAGAGGATTGCAGGTCAACAGTGCAAAGTTTGATACTTTTATTTGAAAATAACTTTATTTACAGTAAGAATTACTTTTTTAAACTAACAAATCATCTATCGATAATTAACATAGGGATTCTTCTGCGAAGTCGATAGCAATGAATAATCGAGAATGCAAAATTGAATTAACAAAACATGCCTGTGCATTGAATCTGAGAAGGGCAAAGATTTAGAAGCAATCAATTGCTAATGGTAGGCCACGCAAAGCAAATTGATCTTTACGATTAGATTTTGCTGTAGGCGAAGTAGTTCGGTCACGAAGTTGATGTCAGGAACATGGACTACAGGCATTGGAGTGCCTTACGATCCAACAACTTCCTTTCCTTTGTACTCGGCCCCCATCATTGCTTCCGCCGAGTCAATTTCTGACTACTTAAGGTTGCAGAAGAGACGTTGTCATGTGACAGTAATACGCCTATTCTTAATTTTATTTGAAGACTCGGACAGATTATTTTGACGTAAACACATTAAAGACACTCCCAGGAAGAACCACTTAGTAACGGGGGATAAATTAGCCGGAGCGTGACCTCACCATTTATCTGATACACTTAAGAAGTTAAGTATATATGGAGCTATATCTCAGCTTCCCTATACACCTTTCTGATGTGATACTGAGGTGCAGGGGCTAGTACACCATTGGGTGGTACTAAGTGGATTCATCTGATAGGGACCGAGAGATGACTTTTGTGAACACTGTAATGAACCTTAGGGTTTCGTGGAATTCTTCAGGAGATGGGTGACTGACAGTTTGTCAAGGACGATTGTTCCGTGGAGTTGGTTGTGTTACTTATTGGCTATCTTTTTACCCGGAGTAAGTTTATGGCGGTCTGCCGGATTGTAGCGCCGTGTGGTCTGGTCGAAGTTCTGTTATTCTGCATTTGAAGGCGTCTGCTTCGTTAATATGCACTGGAATCAGCTCGGGCCTGGTCGAGAAGCGACTTACCGAAACGAGGCGTGATATTCCCATGACTGATATGTCGATTTAGGCATGTAATAACGCGACACCTTCCCGACAACGGAAGCACTTATTTCGTAATCAGACAACGGCCGTGGGATTTGTAACGACCACACTCCAATCGGACCCTTGTTTAACTGCTGCTACTTTGTGTGAGTTCACGGTTTGTTGTTTGATATATGTCAAATTTTTTAATACCATTTTATTGTTTTTGCGAAGTTCGGTGTAGGTCTCTGATTGGTGCGTCCTGGCAAGACAGAGAAAACATTATATCGTAATTCTTGCATTTGAAAAGAGACCCAGAGCCCTACATAGTTAAAACATTTGGGATTTCCTTTACATCATTATGAATCAAGTAAGATTATACTTAACTTCCTGTTTCCAAACCCTCTACTGGTGGGGATGTCCAAAATCGCTTTCTGCCAAAGGTTTATGATACATATTCTGCTTGTTTTTGATCTGTATCTGCAATAATAAATTTGACAGGTAGTCTTCAATGCCACTGACGACGTTTAAGTTGATCTTCTGCGTTGTCACGCCGGAGAAACGTACTGCGTCCGTCTTCGGTGTTGAAGGCAGGTATTGAAAATTAATGCAGTATATTCGTCCGAAGCAAATCTACGAGACATCACAACGCAGAAGACAAACATAGATACTTAAAATCCTCTCTACCATTCAAGTCTAAGTGTTTGTAAAGAATAAGAGAGGATTAAGGAATTATAGACAAGCAATCACTTTCTGTTACTCGGTGACTGCGTAAAAGCATGAGTAATTACACATTCTCGTGTGAATATGAGTAAAAAACTGGTCCTGGAAGAAGGGCGAATAACTATTTTTGATGTACGTAAGTCGTCTTCTGAGATAATTACAGTTATAGCAAGTACAACAAAAAATGGAACGAACCTGAAGTTGATGGTGTATTACACAAAAGAAGGTCAGTAGTAACAGTTGCCTGCGCTTCCTGGCAGAAATCGTTACCATTCGTTCTGCCCGGCAATTTTTTTCTTTTTGTATTTACTGGCGATAAATTGCCCTGTACGAAGAATCGTGGGAAACAAGGCAGCCCCTTGCAGACTACGTTATTTGTATACTCGTGGTGCGAAGATAAGAAATGTGTACAAAATTTTGTATTTAAGCCCAAAGTGGAAGAGTCCATTCGGAAGAACAAGGAATAGATGGATTGACTATATTTCACGGGACTTATTTTAAGTAAGGTTGGAAGGTGTGGTTGTACATGAAATCGCATTTCTTAATTATCACCTTTTCACGAAAGTCCCTCTTCTGTTGGAATTAGATAAATAAAATAGAAGACAACGTATATGAAAATTAAGCGGATAAGGTGAAGTAGGAAGAGAAGGGATTGAAGTTAAGAATAAAGATGACGGGATTAATTATGGAAAATGCGATAAAGTATAATACAGGCTGTCCATAAATTAGCGTAAAATCTGAAGTGAATGTAATTTATAACACAAACGAAAACCTATATATTAAATACAGTCGCAGTACATTCCAGTTTTTTCACATGGTGGTCACAGAAGATCATACACAAGTATTTTTATGTGTGTTGTGAATAAATAATCACACGCACTTCATATCGTCCGCTATTTTATGGACACCCGGTATAATAGTTGCGGTTACATATGTAAAGGCTGTGAACAGTACAAAATCACTGTAAAGCAGAGGAAGGTAACAAAATATGACGAAAACACAGAAAATTCTTGAAAAATGCTTACGTCTTTCTCAGAGAATAGTGTGATATGCCTTGGCACCGAACTGCATCAAACGCCCCTCCACTTGTGGTTCAATTACAATAGTAAATGTCGTCGTCCACTGCTACAGCTGATGCTGTCCGTCCACTGACAACACTCTGAGCTTCGGACCGGTTTTGTCTTAAGAATGTTCGCCGGGTCGTAAAACCAATACAATAAAGAGAAGCGCCTGAATATTAATAAATAAACACGGAATGACGGACAGAGATTTAACCCCCGGAACATTGCATTCATACCTGCCAAGCAATCAGAAGAACCATAAAACCACGCTCTTTACACATATTTGCTTTTAACTGTGAACTGGCGAATTGGAGTTCAGGTTAAGCGTATATTCAATAAATTACAGTTGTACCCTTCAGGCACCATTATTTTTAAAATAAGGTTATTAAAAGTATAGGGTGATGAAAAAATCGTTTAAGGCTCACTGTGTTATTAAACAGATTTCTCCAGCGTCAGCACCAACCGTTCGTATTCTCAATAACTTCGGGGTTTCAAATACCAGTGTTTATCCATCTATCATGAGTTCTAGGCAGAATTATATCCTCTTTCCGGAAGACAAATTTTAATATTATTTCCATCTACTTCAAGATTACGTAGATGACCTCTTTCTTTGTGTTCCGAATAAAATGCCATGTGTATTTTGTATATTTCCCTAATTCGCTACAAGCGTTACACATTTCATCACACTTTATTTTACCATCCTAAATTAAAACAAATGAAAAATTGGCACGAGAACTTTTATTGCAGGTCACCACAATAACAAACGTAATTGATATTCGTTCAGTATATAAAGTATCTGACAAACTGACAGAAACAGCATTCCATAACAAAATTATATAAAACATATTGAGTGTTTTCTAGGCACGCGAATTTTTTTCGTTGTGGCGGGGGGGGGGGGGGTGCAATTTTTCAGACTGACTTCATAAACAGGCTTACAGAAGAATATATCAGACGGGCGTATGAAGATAAATTCAAATCTGTTATGAATTCATTCCACATGCAGCAGTGTTCTAAACAACAAACACATGCATTTAAGTCTGCGTCTTTTGTAACTGACGACTCCTGTCAGCGTAGCATGCCAGGACGAGGCATCATCTTATTGGACATGTTCATAAGATGTTTAACTGGTTTGAAAGCTAAAGTGACAGGAAGTCTGGCGGGCGGTATTGTACTGACATGCGAGCTTAACCTAACCGTTTGATTGTTACAGA
>NW_019060166.1:373701-391332 GCF_000696155.1 Zootermopsis nevadensis | reverse complement strand
AAGCACAGTATCATCATAATCGCCGCCATGAAAACCTCAGATCTCACGAAGAGCACTTATTTCGCAAAATAAAATTTGTCGTTTTAATGCATAAGCGCTGAGTTATGGACCGGATGTTTAAACATTATTTAGACGAGCTTCGAGCTTCAGAGTGTTAAAATGGCGTATGAATGCATAATTCCTTTTGGAGGCGTCGTGACGATTGATATCGCGTCGCTGAGCGTCGGTTTTTCAGTTTCATTTACAAACATATCCTAACGTTCGTCTTTGAATGTGTCGTCTTTGTGGGATTCACAATGATGAGGGACGTTTGGCGTAGACTTTGTTTCCAGTGATGTTAGTCTCACACGCGTTAGTGTCTTCCTGTGGAAGCGTCACAGCTGCCAACTTTGCCACGCTATGCGTCGGTTTTACAGCGTCCCTTTCCAGTGGCATCCTGGGACGTATTCAGTGTTTCGGTTTTGGGGCTTAGAAATTGTGGACGCAGGTTTTTCAACTTTGTTTGCAGTGACGTCCGTAGGTTCGCGTGTGGTAAGTGTGGAGACTTATGGAGGCGTCGTGACGATTGGCGCCGGTTTTTAACGTAGTCTTCATTGGTATCCTGGCGTAGTTTATTATTTTTTTTAAACTTATATCCGGTGGCTCACCAGCGATAAATGTGGCTTCTTTTCCTGTTTTAAAACAACGTTTACGAGATCTGACAAATTTTCTTCTTCCTTAGTTGGTAATTCGAGACGGATTTTAACAATCTCGTCTAGTGTTGAATCCATTTCTTGGCCTGCTGACTATGTATTCGCTGGAAGCAAACATTTTCCGGGCCTTGCGATAATCCTTTCCAAACTGCGGCAGCCTTCACATTTCTTCCACATTTAATTTCATCATGTCTCATCCCACTTTCGTTTCTATCTCTCTGTTATGGTCCAAGTTTCACTTCCATAAATTACAGTCGGAACTGCCAGTCTTTAAAATATAATAAACGTTCGCATTCTTGCTTTCCCTAATGATTCAACACACTGGCCATCTGCTTACACAACTATATCAATGAAGTCAACGAATACGGCTTCAAACGGCCTGGTTTCGATTCCGCAATATGCAATTTCTCTTTTTTACGAAGTCATTCTAGCTCGAAGACCCATCTAGCTCCTAAACTGACAAGTGGCAGGGATAAGGAGGCTGGATCTTGAATGCTTTGGGCCTTACCTCCCCTCGATAATACATCTTCATGGCGTATTCTCGTCACGAAGATCGGTTATCCTTGTAAGTTTTCGTGGGTTTCCTCAGTTTTTCCAGGTAAATGCCGGAATAGTAATTTAAATTATGCCACGATCGCTTCCAATTCATTATTCACTGTCATACTCTTATTCGACGCGGTGTAGTCTGAAATACTGAAGAAGCGTCATTAAATAAAATTCACGTAAATAAAAACAAATTCATGGCGTATAACGTAAGCAAATTTTGAAACTACTGGATGGATTTGGATTGAGTTTTGGGCGGGGGGGGGAGGGATCGGTAATGAAATTGACGAAATTGTTCGCCTGGGTTGTGACGCCTTGTAGAATCGTAGGTAGATACCGACGTTTCGGAGAAACATAGTGTCTCCATATTAAGCTCTGAACATGAACACCGTGTGTTTCTCCGAAACGTCGGTAACCACGCAGGAGACTGCGTGACGCCACAACCCAGAACTTAAGAATCGACAGCGCAGTTGAAGTGAGAACGTCAAATCTGCAATAAAGGTTGTCGTGCGAACGTACGAGGTGCGATCGGATAGTTTCAAGACTGTGTCAATAGAGGGCGAACCGGATGTAGTACGAGCTTCTGCCGCTAGGGGGTGCGGCCTACATTCATAGTGAATCAGTGTGCCAGCCGGCATCATCGAATTAGCATTTGTTTCTTAGTTACAAGCGTTTTGGTAGTGCATTGCACCGACCCTCCTGCAATTTCGGAATGGCGTGTGCATCAAATGTTGCCAAAGACTCGCCAAAACGGCTACGGAAACCTATGAAATGCTAAAGCAAGCATTTGGGGAGTCCGCAAGGGGTCGTGCACAAACTTTTGTGTGGCATTCACGTTTTAAAAAGGGCCGAACCTCTGTCGATGATGACGAGAGTTCTGGACGACCATCTTCGAGCACAACGCCCGAAAATGTTACCAAGATTCGGCAGGCCATTCACGAAGAGCGACGTATATACGAGGTGCGATCGGAAAGTTTCAAGACTGTGTCAATAAAGGGCGAACCGGATGTAGTACTAGCGTCTGACTTTAGGGGGTGCGGCCTACATTCATAGTGAATCAGTGTGCCAGCCGGCATCATCGAATTAGCATTTGTTTCTTAGTTACGGGCGTTTTGGTAGTGCATTACACCGACCCTCCTGCGATTTCGGAATGGCGTGTGCATCAAATTTTGCCAAAGACTCGCCAAAACGGCTAGGCTATGGGACCTGTCAGCTGATTCTAAACGAAGAACTCCCCATGCGACGCATCATGACAACGCGCCAGCGCACACCTCCCTCAAAGTTCGGCAGTTTTTGGCCTTAAACACCATGGCCGTCATCCCGCACCCTCCTTATTCGCCGTGTGCCTTCTTCCTCTTCCCAAAGATGAAAATTCGGCTAAAGGGAAGGAGATTTGAGACGATAGAAGAGATTCAGGCAGAATCGCAGATGGTGCTTGACAGGCTGACAAAGAAAGATTTCCAGGGATGCTTCCAGACTTGGCAGCGGCGCTGGGAGCGTTGTGTTCACTCCCAGGGGAACTACTTCGAGGGTGATGGATGAATTTAATACCTGAGATAAGTGTACGGGTTTTTATAGGCGCAGTCTAGAAACTTTCTGATCGCACCTCGTAGTTGATGTTTATTGATCACACCCGTCGACGTATATCCCCTACAGACCATAAATTTCAAATTAAATTTAATATAGTTATGTACTCCAGTTTAAAGTTTGTCTTTCAGCTCTTGTTAGACACGTCAATAATTATACTACGTTTGCAGCGAAATAGCTTGTGCAGTATGACATTTAGATCTCGTCCGTGGTTCCATTTTTTTATGTCCGAGAGTTCATGGACTCTGTTACCGGCATCATTATACGTCATGACACAGACATTCTGTCCGCCATACTTCGGGACTAGTGTTCTCTGTGACATTTGAATTGCCTGATTAGCATTGTATTTGTCGGTAAGGTATTGGACGAAACAGCGATGCCTTGTTTGCAACGGAAGCAAACCTTGAGTATGTAGGTCGCTGACAAGTGACATTTCTAACATGTAATAACGAAAAACAATTTTTTTTAATAAGAATACATGAAACTTATCGGAGATATAAATCAACCGACTTTCAAATGTTTCTACTTGAATTTAAGAACCACTTGCTGCTCAGTTATTTAACTCAGACCTGAATGTCCATTGTCGTGTTCACAAAAGCATGTCGCTGGTCTGTGTACCTCACACTTAATTCCTTCCACATCCATTTTAATAATATCTTTCCATTTTTGATTACGCTTTTTTGTTCATATTTTGTCACTAAAATATGTACATATCTTAATCTCCATTCTTTCTACATGTTCCTGTAATCTTATTGATTTTTTCTCTCCCTAATAATTCTCAATGAGGAATAAAAATTTCATAATTGTTTGTTGTGAATTAAATTCTGTTTAAAAAGAAGAGATTTGAAATGTTTAAAGAATTTGCGGGATAATTAAACTAACTTATGCAGTCAACGGGAAAATATCTGAGTTTGAATCATCTGGATTTTGACGCTGTGTGGTCTTGAAGGAACGACGTTTAGGAAAAAGAACATACTGATTCACGTGATTTGGTTTACAATTTTTGTGCAGACTACAATTTGCACCTCCAAAGTAACGAAAATACAAGTTTCTAATCAGAATTAGCATTATATTCAGAGGTCTTTTACCATATTTTCCATATTTAGCAGAATGCTACAAAGTTAATTTGTGTTTAGAGAGCTTTGTCCCTTACTCTGGAAATTTTGCCCTGTCATGAGAAGTGATCACTCCTGAGTCTTGGGTAGTGTCAGAGAGAGAGATGAGAAAAAGAGAGACAGGGGGTCGTTAACAGTTACACCAAAAATAAAGTAGCAGATTCAAAAGTTCAAATTTTACTTTTCGAAAGCAGTTAACTGACATTCGGTAACCGTTGTCTGATGATAATGAAATACAGTGTGTACCATTTAAAAAGCAACTCGCCAACAACCACTAACTACGGTACAGAAAGGAGATCAGAAACAAGGTTCGTCCCGGTGTAAACCTCTCACAACCTCCACCGTCACACTCGAGTCAAGGTCATCCCCTTTGCTAGGCCGCTGCTCAGCGCCATCTGCGCGAACGCTATGTAAGCACGAATGTCGTATATTCACGAGCACACCGCGTGTTCGTTGTCGAAATCGCCTCTTGCTGTTTGTGAAACATTTAGCAACAGTATCCTAACAAGGAGTACTGAGTAAGGACTCGTTTCGAAATTTCTGGGCACAAAAAGTGTTTGTCTGTGACAAGTGCCCATCGAGCGAAGAAACGGCGAAAACTGTGGAAGTTTTGGTTTCAAGCTATGCAGCGCCGTCCAGGGATTCATGTATAGGAGTTATGGTTGAGTTTTACATGGAACATTCTGTAGTATTGCAGTTCATATCGAGTGCTCCCTTAACTTAATCTCGTCATGATATTCATGTCATTAAATTGCTTATCTTCTACGCGTTATAATTATTTTTATTCTATATTGTATTTATTATTTACGTATATACGTATGTGTGTTCCAAAAACATGTTCGTATATCTATCAGAAGTCAAAGCCAACATTTTGATGCTTGCAGCCGATTTCAGCCACATTTGGTACACATCGACATATGTTAGTGATTGTTCCCCAGTTTTAATGTTAGTAAAAATTGCATCAGCTGTTTCTGGCTTTTTACATCCTAACAGACGGACGTGGAGATAGGACAAGAAATTAGATTCGCCTGCCTGCCTCTGTCCGTTATTTAATTTCTCCCAAATTCGGCTTCTACTTTGTTTCTCAATTTTATTTTTGTTTCCTGTAAGAACAAGGTCGGACCATAAGATGTCCCGTCTGGCCACCATTTACTGTGTTGCCTGTATCCGCTGTTCGACTCGTGTCCACGTGAGAACAAAGTTCTCACAAGATATGGAACACCGCGTTACTTTAATCGCAACACACCTAGCTTACCGCGGAGAAAGTTGTAAGCCAATCTGACACTTCTGGTACTTTGACATAAGAGTGTCTTCGCTGTCGAACTTTCTCTGAATCATCTTACCCAACTCAACTACGTTTCCTTCTTTACGCCCTCAAGAAGATTTCCAAGGTACAGGCCTTATTTTCGAGAGACGTCAAATTTAGTACGTGCTTTCCTGTACTGAATTCCCCCCTACAAAGTAGCAGAAGGCCTTCTCGGACATCGCGACGTTTAGTATCGCGACGCTCAGCGTCGATTTTCCGGTTTCGTGTTTAGTATCATCTGGAGACATCTGCAGTAAGGTTATAGCCACTTGAAGGCGTCGCGACGTCTGGCATCGATTTTCTATAATCACTCGCAATATTTTCCAATGTTCTGAATCACTTTTCTGGGGTACTTGGAAGGCGTCACGACGTATGGCATATCGACGGTCGGCGTCGATTTTTCGGTTTCATCTTTAGTGTCATCTGGAGATATCTGCTTTAAATTTATAGCCACTTGAAGGCGTCGCGGTAGTAGTCGTCACGACGCCCGGCGTCGATTTTCTAAAATCACTTCTAATGTTTTCCCAATTGTTTCGGTCACGTAGGTTGGGCTAGGTTAGTTTACGTTAGGTTAGGTTGAGTTAGGTTCGGTTGGGTTAGGTTAGGTTAGATTAGGGGGGATTTTTAAGACGTAACGCGCAGAAGAGTAGTGTGTTTTGTCCAAGGAAAAGGAAGTAATAGGTATTAAGAACATTGAATTAAATACGGTGGATGGGCTGACTATGTAACACAAATGGGGATGAGATGGATAGAACTGTTTAGTCTAAATATCACAATAAAATAGACTTACAAGACGTGTGAGATGTAGATATATTGACCTGAATCTGCTGGCAATGTATATAAGGCAGTGACGTGTTGTTGTGAACAATGCTATTAAGCTTAAAATTCCATAAATGGCAGTGACACTTCGTGACTACGTAAACAACTATTAGCTTCTCAAGAACTATGTTCCATGTTGTTAAGATATTACATTTATAATAGACCTAATTTAAACATCTGTGGTGGTGAATTCCCTCTGCGCTAATAAGCTTCATTTCTGATGTATGGGTCACGGATCGTCTTCGTGGTGCTAGGTACTTGACGGAGGTGCACGAATTACTCCACGCAACTCAGACCGTGCAGAATTGGAAGGGCGATCGTCCGCCACTTCCCGTCCTCACAGTTACTATGTCTGGCGGAGAAGTTCAGAAAGACTGTGAGTTCCAGCATTAACTTCACATGATCACGGCGTGTTCTCCTCTAGATGTAAGATGTAACGAACTCATTGGAGCAGAGAACTTTTTCCGAAAATGCCAGTCGCCCACCTGGACAACAGATTCCTTGGCTACTACAGATCCTTTAGACAAAGTGCTGTCACCCTGGATTAATAATTGCGATTTATGATTCCTGTACCGTGTTAAAAATGTTCTTCTGGGTTGTGACGCCGTGTAGGCTTGTGGGTAGATACCAGCTTTTCGGAGAGACGTACTGTCTCCATCTTCAAGGTTTAAAATTGAAGCAAAATGTCTTCACGAAACCGTAACTCGTGTCTGTGTACAAGTCAGACGGTGTTACAACCAAGAAAACCAGTCGATCTCATTGGAACCTTAAGAACTTCACATCTCAGTTAAAAAATTGATGGAGAAAATGATGCTTCCCCCTTCTGAGGTACAGTCATTTTATTAAGACTTCAGCTCATAGTTAAAACATCAAATGTGAAAGATTCCCTCTCAAATCTAGTTCGGTTCATCGTTGACAGCGTCAAGTAACGAGGTTTAAATATCTTAATGTTACGGATTTCGGCGTACGGTCTCATTTTGTGGCTGCTGATTCGAATTACTTTGGAGGCAATGATGTCTTCTCCTGTCTAGGTGCACGCCTTGATGTGGTGTGATATTCATTTTTTAAAGAGTCTGGTCACCATCTGGTAAACGGATCAGTTAAATTGGCTTGTTTTGTTTCCAGTAGCACGAATGAGCTCACCCTACCCACCTTGTTTGACACAAACGTCCTTGTAATGCGTGGTGAATAATTATTTCATAATTAGTTCTGACTGGGAAGAAACCAAAAAGCTTAATTCGTGAAAGAAAAATAATAATGACTCATCTGACTTCCATTTTGGTATCGTGTTTTTCCCCAGAACACAAGAAAGGGAGCAACATAAAAATTATTTTATGTTTGTGATATTTCACAAATTATTCTGTTTAGTCTCACACAGTTTTAAATACTTCTTTATACTTGCCTTCTCCTAAATTTTATCGCTTTCTTCTTCATCTTATTTCCTTCATTCTCGTTATTTGAGTTCTTTTTCTCACAAATACCTATTTGTTAGTTTCCACTTCTGATTTTATTGTTTTTCTCCTTATCATGTGTTTCTTTTCCCATCATCTGGACTTCATTCTTTTTCCTTTCATAATTCTTATTCCTTTCTTATTCATTCTCATTTCTTTTTCTTATTCTTCTCCTTGGCCTGTCTTTCATCCATGAAATTCTTTATTCTATTTTCGTCTTGCTTCCTCGTTGTCTCTCCTTTTCCATCATTTTTTGTTTTTATGGAAGGTTTATACCCTTTGTAGAACGATACGCGATTAAAATATCTCTACGTTGTTTCCCTTCCACCGCTAAGAATTTTCGAAAATTCTGTGCTACCCTCAGTTCAGTAAAAAGTCGTTCATCTTCTCACGACTCTTACATGAATTCATTGCATTGATTTTGAATTCATGAACCTAGGATATCCGTGCTCTTGGTACATGTGTACCGTGGAAGTACAAACGAAGATGCTAATATTTATTGATTCAAAAACTTCCATGCAGTGCTGTATCAAATAAACTCCTCGCCCAGAGATTTTGGCATGACGAATTGTGAGAAACGTGGGTGCGGGTATTAACCTTGTTTCATCCTTACAGACGCCATTATTTCCAAAAGGATCTCACAATCGTTTTTACTGTAAAGAAATAAACAAAACAAAAAAAAGGCAAAAACGAACCGTGAGATGAAAATTGCATGTTTCTGGTTTGCATGAAATCTGTAAACATTCCTTAGGGAGCTTGATTGTCGGATACGTGTTTATGATTGCTGTATTTCTCTTCCGGGTGGGCCAGTGGACAAACTACTTCTGTTGGTGCCCATGCCACTTTAAATCACGTTCAATATTGTCACAGAAAGAATATTTCAGGACGTTCGTACATGACATTTTTAACTTTCTAAGCATGAAGTTTGTTTAAAGTAATATTAAAATTGTTTGGCCCTGCAACAAATAATACACCTCACTTCACCATTACAGAGATCAATTCTTTACGGCAGTAACCGATTTTCATTTCGAAAATCACATCGAAATACGCTCTGTGAGACGAATGCGGGGTTATTTAATTTTATATATATTTGTCCACTAGATTTTAAAGGGTTACATAGTGGCAGCCTTTTACTCCTTTAGCAAGAAAGAAGAAATTAGCAAATCAAACAAATTCAGTCTCCATACTCAGACATCATTCACTAGTTCTTCTATGTCTATTTTAATATTATCGCCCCTTAAGCTACTAGGCATTTCTTTATTTACATGCTGAACAAGAGAATGTATTTGTTTAAAACGAAGCTAATATCTTGCTGTTATGAGCTCTGACTGAAAATTTCGTTGGTCTAAAGAAGTTTTAAAAATATCTTGAAGACCGGAATTTGAACGGGACGTGATATTACGGACTCAGTATCTCTGTTGGCCTGCATTACATATTTTACTTCTTTATCAGTGCTGTAACATCTCACGTTTTGCGGTCACGTTGTAGTTACAGAACACTAAACGGTTTCCTGTAACCCATGCATCAGTAATGGGACTTGACACAGGTTTCGGTGAATTTAGATACAGATGTAGAAGGAACACTAATATTACTTTTTTGTTAAATATGATGTGAACTTGTGCACTGCTATAAAATGTTTCAATGAATACGTAGTAGAAAGACGTGATTTAGTAGACACGTTAATTAACCACCGGGTTCTTGACAAGCTGGGAAACAATAATGTTTTAAAGGAAGATTGTGCATCGTATTTATTATTATTTCATGGTATATGTCGGAACTGGAACAGTCCACGGGCATATGCGATCCACAGGTTTTCTTACCTGTTGCATTACTGGTCTCTAAAATTCTCAAGAATTTTCGAAATGTGTCGCTTCCAATCCAAGTGTCTTAAGAAATCAATATTTGGGGGGGGGGGCCTTAAATGTGAGTTTCACGTTGAATTCCTATGGACTGTCTTCGTCGAATGCTGTTCCTTCATGGACTAGAAAGTAGCTCTGTCAGAGATGTATCTCATGTGCATTACGTTTCGTGTTTAAATTCCCTTTGCTAAGTTCAGATGAGATAATTTCGACATCAGTAGAACGTTAGAAGCATATATAGCAAAGTTAACTACTTTGTCAGTTAGTTAATCAAGACGTTATCAAGCCATCTTCCAAGTACTTCTGGCTTGGCCACTTAGTTAATAATTTAGTTACTGTGTACGTCACTTACTTAGCGACTTAGTTAAGTCAGGTCGAGTATAGAAGGTAATGTTGTCCCTTTGCTTCATTAAGAACCACACAATTAATTAAGCGCTTTGTCAGGTGTTGTATTTTTAATTGTCCTCAATGCATATATCTGAAGATGTGTCGTAGAAATATCAACGGGTACTCCACGGTATTACTCAGTAACTTTGAAGCTGCTACGTGGAGTTGTTCCAGATCCTGCATTTTGAAAAGAAAAAAATATGATGCCTTTGACTGGAATCGAGATGTGTGCCCAGAGGCTACTGCGATGGGTGTTTGGATCTGCGGCGTCGTGATTTAGACTCTCGTTTGACACCTGCTTGATATTATCAAAGTTCATCTTGAACGTGTGGGCCAGTGGTGCACAAAGTGCACTAGAAGCTGCTAGTTTTTCTCGTTTTGCACTTACAGAGCTAAAGAAGCAAGGAGTCACTACTGAGCCACGTGTGTCCCACTTTATATTAAATGTAACAGCGGGGTTTGAATTACAAATTCGCGTTACGTTTACGCATGACGTCTGCCTCCTGTGTAGTTAGGCCTATAAAGAATTTTAAATCAAGTGTGCATAAGCTGCAGGGCAGAGCGGCGCATTTGATGGCGCATATTTGACGTATTTTTCTGGTGGTTTGTTCGAAAAACGTAACCCTCGTACAGACACCTCATGATACGTGACGTCGCGTGGATGCTGATTTATTTTATTAAATACCTATTTAGTTGAATATTTTACCAGATACGCTGAAGCAGGTACATCAGTTTCCTTTCATATGTTACATATGTTACACTTGTAATACTTTATGTGGTAGAAGCGTCGTTTATTAAATGCCGATACAGTCTGCGTACCGTCATCAATAGAGTACATTATCTCCGTTTAGACTTTTTTTATTCCTACACAGAAATTTATATGCATTTTAGAACTTTTATTTGGTGTTGCTTATCCCAGTTTTACATTTATTGGTTGGTCGGTAATTCATTTTCTTTCTTCCCCTTATTATTCAAGGTTTACATCGTGTGTTATACACCGTCTTCAAATTAATTATCTATCGAGCTATTTTTGGTGTTCTTTAAGATTTAAAAGTGCTTTTGACAGTCTGTTTCTTTCCTGTTCTTAAAACGTGTTCTTACATCATTTTCGGTTTGAACTATTTTCCATTTCTTCATTTCACTTTAAAATTTTAAAATTCAAGGGCGGTCATAAACAAAATCCGCAAACTTTATTGCGAAAAGGAATTGCAAACTCTGGTCACCCTTGGATTAGAGAGAATAGGAAGGCTGCGTGTGTAACAGGACAGTGGTCGGACAGTCCGTGGCCCTGTTCCTATCAGCAGCTTCTTCAGAAAGGTCAAAGGACACGAAGCATTGTTCAGGAGACAGGCGCGTCCCTGTAGACGTTGAGCACCACCCCCTGGATCGAAATTACAACCCCTCTAGCGGGCCAACTTTCCGCTCTAACCTAACATTTCATTCTGTGTGACACCTGAATGGCTTGGCGTACACGTTTCTCGCAGATATTGACCGACATGTCAGAGAAGCTTCTTGCCTTCAGGATGAGGGCGTTGAGTGATAGAGGCAGTAAACCCCTCTGAAACGTCTGTGCGTATCTACCAGACTAGACGACACAACGTTCCAGAAGACAGGCATCTACTGTGCCAGGTTTGAGCGAATATGGGCGATGTTATATGTAGACACGATGAAACTTTTTTCAAAAAAAAATATTTTTAAGACGTACGTGAGGGGTGTAGTCAACTTGAACTTGTAATTTACGCCCACTGAAACATTTCTAAAGGGAAATTAAAGCAATTAAACTGCGGGAATGCATCACATCCTGCGTTTTGTTATTATTAAATGGTTGTTTGTATTCCTCTTACGAGTGACGATGATAAGACTGATGATAATGATGATAACAGCAGGTAAAATTGTCCATGTGCGAAGGCATAAAGTCATGAAGACACAAGGGGGGATGGAGCTAAAGCTCTACTCGATAAATGATATAGTAGGTATTAGATTGAGGTGAATATTCAGCCTGGCGCTCCGATTAATTAAACCCGATTTAGTGTGATTGTGACAAAGACAAATACTTGTCCGTGGTGAGAATCGAACCTGTCATCAGCGTTCAGGAGCAGTCATATGGGTGACAGAATTTCACTATTGAACTTGTGACGTTCTACCGTCAAATTCATTCTTTAACTCTGAAACGCGGACAAGTATACGGATTAGAAAACAAAATGGAAATATTAAATATGTTGACACGGTAGACTAGAATCATATCCTAGATACACAAAGAAAATTCCTAAAGTATAAGCCTTTGTTATTGTTGGCCTTACAGTTATGAGTTATTCAGATGTGGCATGGGTTCTATTCCAGTGCTATTGAAATAGTGGCAATGAGTCAAGGGAATTAGCACTTCATGTTAGTCCTTTCCGTTAATCTCGATTGTTCGAAGTAATAAAACGTTGATAAATGGACCTAATTATGAGCTTGTGTTCAAGTCCGATGCTATGTCGGCGAGCTAAACAGTCGACACTAGGCAGCGGTTAAGGCAGTAAACATGTTTAGAAAATGAATGTCTTAATTTGTGTTAATAACTGCACAAGTTGCAGTCTTAGATAAAATAACATTGCAGTGCATCTTTGAGGTACAAGACGGTACCATACAGACATGGTCTCTGAGACGGAAACTCGAACAAAAAGTCCGTTCTATCCAATTCACCACGACTTAGTAAGTAATTCGCAACGCTCAGTTAAACCCAGACGGAAAGAAAGCACACTAAAGACACTTAATATAAATGTATGTATACATGCTTAAAAAAGGTGGCGGTTAGACTTTTTTTATTTCAGAAAGCCTGTACTTGAGCGAAGGTAAAAGGTTCGGTTTCTTTTCGATCGTTGAAGTCACCAGATTGAAATTTATGTTTCTGTTCACGCGTTGAAAAGGTTATGGCGGTCAAGACATTGTAAATACGTACTCAACACGAACCTGGGTATCAATGTACATGAACCCATAGCTTTATACATTCATCAGGGCATTAAAAGCACCCTGCACTCGGTGAACAAAAGAAGTTTAATGTAAAAAAGTCAACAAATATCTATTCGTTCCATAAGAATAAAAACGGAGTTATAAAAAGTAGTGCTCTTAAAATATGTACGTGGAAAAAAATTTATGGATATACGTATGAGTTCTTTTGTGTTTCCTGAAACTTATATTGGAAGGTGAGAAACAAGATGTCGATGTCGTGTATTTTGATGTTGACTGTCTTCTGGTATGTTGCACCATGTAGTGTGATAGAAGTTTTTGGAGTATCTTGGATAAACACCCGAATAAACACTGCGTCTTAAAGCATCTCTCGCAGATATATAAGATCGTCTGCTTTGTATAAAATTTAATAAAGTATAATGCTGTTCATGGACTGATAATGGAGACGTTATAATGACCAGTTGCCATATTTGCATAATACCTTCACGACTGACCACGGGTATTAAGCTTTAGGCTACAATGAAAAATAATAAATCCTACAGATTCAGTCTTGGAGAACATGACTGTAATATTTAAATGCTTTGTGTCCACGGCATCAACATTTAAATTGAATGTGAATTATGATTCGGAAAGGATGTGAATGCGGGCGTCACCTGTCTTAGGTACTATCCCACCATTTCCAGGAGGGACTGAGGAAAACAACAAAAGTAATAGAAAATTACTGTCCTCTGGGATGTTGCTATGTGTAGTCTCGTAGAAATTGATCTGTGGAATGTCAGTCAGCGTCTACGGGACTACATCGCTCATCATCTCAAAAGACGGCCATGTTCAAACTTGTTGCCATGAGAATCAGAAATCTCGCGAACTTCTTTAGCGTCACGGTAACCGGTCTGCCGGTGGATACCTGAGAAGCAGATTTTCATAACCGCTCAGCGGCTGTGATACGTAATATTCTGTGTATTTACGGACGTATTTTTATCGTTATATTGCAATTTTGTTATGAAAGAAAACGACAAGGCATGTAAATATTCAAACATATATTAATAAATTATATATTAACGACACATAACTTTGGACGTTTGGACTGGTTTAAAGTGTCACATTCTCGTCTTTGAGTATTTGACGAAGACAGAAAATAAAATAAAATAAAATACAAAGAAATTAAATGCAGCAATCAATGTAGAACGAAATCACAAACGCCAGAATAAATTAGAAAAATAAAAAGGAAGAAAGAAAGACGAAAGTTTTTATTGGGTCATTCGTTTATCTTGCACCTTAACGGACAATGCTTAACGTTTGCATATTTAATAACACTGACGTTATTATCTTTGAATGGTAGTTCTGGATTGCACACCCAGAGAGCACGCTGTGGATGTGCATCTGTTGTACGTATAGCTAAAGCGACATATGTCAATCAGACGTAAAATCTCTGTCAGGTGTAAATATTTCATTTTCCAAACACTTCGGACACATGCTTTCGTCGCAACTTTCAGACGTCCTCTGGACTCCGCACAGCCCTCTTGTCCAACATTTACCAGGAGTTGTGAAGTGGGCCTTTATTTTCACACGCCGCATACTCCGTTGTGGCGTTATGATCAGGCACAATAACAGATTCTGTACTCTGGACGTAAGAGGGGTGATTTGATTTGGCAGTGGATATAAGTGCATAATGGGAGAGGTACGTAATTAATACTCTT
Source organism: Zootermopsis nevadensis (assembly GCF_000696155.1). The sequence goes on along the minus strand of NW_019060166.1, from coordinate 376,927 downwards.
CATTAAATATTGTTAATATGATAAAATTAAGGAGGATGAGATGTACTAGACATGTATTAGTGGTAGGAGGTGAATCGGGTTTGAAATTTTGTTGAGAAGACCACTGGGATCACTTACGTGTAAATTTCAAGATAATATTAAAGTCGATGTTTGGGAAGTAGGGTTGGGGAGTCTGTGATGGATTCATCTGTCTCTGAGGAGGGACCATTGGGCGGCTCATGTGTTAACGGTAATGAAACTTTGGGCTCCATATGAGGCGGGGAGCTTCTAGTCCGGTTAGGCGACTGAGTGAAGAATTTTTCACTGTGGGGTGGGTCGGTAAAAAACGTAATTAAATTTCAGTGTGCTTCGAGGTATGTCATGAAACGTTTCGCGGCTAATATTATCTCTTGGCCCCTTTTTGCTCCCAGTTTACTACTTCTGCAGCTAAAGTTAGTGCCCAATTCATTCAAAGTGCAATGGCCCGTGAGAGACTGCCTTACCGTAAGGCCGAGCTTCTAAGAATCCATTCATGTGCCTCTATTTCTACATTCGTGATCTACCTGTACAAAAGTACACTTACATCAGGGACCCTTGTTTCATATGAGATGGGAACCACACGAGATCTCGAGACAGACAGACAGACAGACAGACAGTTATTCCAAATAAACCCCCCTCACCTCCCCGCCGCTTATAATACGGTTGCAAGGAATATCTTCGGACCGAATGCTTCCTGGATAATAAATTTGTTTCTCGCGCACTTCGTTCATGCAGACCTTCCTATATTTATTTCCCTTCTCTCATTCTTCCTATATTTTCTTTATCTTTTTCCTATTTCTTCGTCACACCAAGATGGTCTTGGCCCCTTCCATCGTGGTCTTGGGTTTCCTAAGTGTCGTCCTTTAACCCTTCGGTCGGTTGTGGTAGTAGATGGCAGAATTATTCCACGTTTTCAGAAAGATGTCTTCAATATTACTCGTACCCGTGTATCTTCATAATATTTGCAGTTTTCAATCTTTCTCTGATGTCACCTTTTTTTTAGCCTAGTTGTAGCCTAAAAAGGGGAAAGTATTGGAGCCACCTCTAATTCGTGGGATTCCTTTCAGTCTAAGATCCAGATTCCATTCTCAGAGTTGTTTGTGATGTGATGTCGCATAAACGTAATCTTATATGAATTCACTGTTCTGTGTCAAAATTTATTTTTAATTAAGCTCCAAGTTTCGCTGTATCTTTGAATCTCAAATCAGTGTCTTTCTTTTTCGGAAAAAATGTTTGTTCGTCGAGTAAAATAAAATATTTGTTTCATTTATTTTCTGTCTACTTTTATTTGTTTATTTATTTATTTATTTATTTTTCTTTCTTTGTATTTCTCCTTTTTTCCGCCTTCATTTTCCATTATTCCATTCTTCATCATGTCTTTTTTGTTCTTTACGTAATTTTTATACTCTTTTCTCATTTCTATTATTTATTTTTCTCATTTTTATTTCTCTCTTAATTTCCACGAATTTTTTCCTTTATCAATTATTTCTATCTTTCTTTATTTTTCCTATCCTTCTGTCCTTCTTTTCCTCCGCCTCTGCATATTCACCCCCCGCTCGACAGAAGCCCAGTGCAATCAGATTTGCTTACAAAACCGCGACGAAACGCACTCCACATGATCACAATCCCAATGATCCTTGGGTGCCCTTACATTCACCTACTGCCACAGTCCATAAATCTGCCAGATCTTAACAACAGCTCCTTATTTTTACAGGCAGAATTTGAGTTTTGCTTCACTGATTTCTACCGCCATCCACCAAACTCCTGAAAGGCGCTTTGACGCTGTTTGCACAACATAAACACCCTTACTACATCATAACACTGAAAAGAGATGAGTTTCTGCCATTCTGTTGGCAATAAATAATTCTTTATGTGAAATGCCGAAATGGGTTCAATTCATATGGAACAATAAATGGGGTGTGGTGGAATTCTTAGTTACACTTATAATAACACGAGCGTTATTCTTCGTACTTCGAAGGGCCGCGCTTGTAGGGAGAATTTCTTGGGGATGGAGAAGTATGATCAGCGACAATCACATAATAATAAATCTGAAACCCAATCGAGTGACTTTCGTATTATCGGTGTACAGAAACGTTCGTAGGGTGAGTGTATAAGGCTTCTAGAAACGACCAGCCAATTCATATTAACCCTGAAGAAGAAGACTGCAGTGTTTGCCGAAACGATAGGTTAATTTCAACAATCGGCTCATCCCCGAAATCCGAAAGCGTCAATTGAGTTTAATCTTAGTTCATATTCGTGATGCATTCGCCCTACTTTTCACGAAAATCAAACTGAACTGGAAGAAATGGTCGCAAAACACTTTCTGTGGCACAAAATATCTTTCCTGTCATTAAGGACGGAGTTAATTAAGATCTATAAGTTTAATATGAAATATTTTCTGCTCCGTATTTACTGAATATCTGAAATTTCAGCAAATTTTGAAATCGTATATGAAGTAAAATATGGCCAGTATCGACGACGTGAGTTTTGAGGTACTTAACGGCGTTCCGTGTTGTGATAGGCGTGTTTGTGTACATAACAACGTTTCGGAGAAACGTACTCTCTCCATGGCTGAAGATGTAGAGAGTTTGCGTCTCCAAAACGTTGGTAACACCCACGAATCTATACTGCGACAAAACGCAGAACTATATCGCCAGTGTTAATGACACATGGCGAAATAAAAGAAAAAAAATGCTTATAGAAAAACTTCGAAGTGCATGTTTTTCTCATATTTCTGTAACTGTTATTGAAGATGATGCTGCGTCTCGTACCTTTGCCTTCGCATTACCTTAGTAATAAAATATATTACTTCATAGTGTAGCGAAAGTTAGCTATTGACGACCGTTCCCACTTTGTTTAGCTGAAGAAGTGCTGTGGTACTGTCTAGCAATTTTTCACTACTGAGGTCAAAGGAGAGGGGAAAAAATATGAGCCTTGGAGGCAAACCGTATTTCAAAGGTTTTGAGTACCATACACACCTCTCTGTTCTCACCGACAAATACGCGCGTTACACTTTTAAAGGACGATTTGGAAGTAAGCTAGGTTGAATAATCTTTTTCGTTCTTGTAGCACGTCGTCCAGGTGATAACAAAATCCAAAAGAGTGTCATCAGATTAAAACAAGAAGTTGATGGCCTCGTTCTAAAATGTGTAATAATGAGGGTAAAACACTCTGTTTACAATTTTTAAGCGTAACGAATTATGAGCTA
>NW_019060166.1:318497-363418 GCF_000696155.1 Zootermopsis nevadensis | reverse complement strand
CGCCTGTGGTGTTGACTTCATTTGCACAAAGCAGCGAGAAGTATCGCTTTCTGCCTGCCCTCAGTCCTCTTAAATGATCACAGACAAACCATGACTTCACACTTTTCCGATAACAAATTATTTCAAACCCCTTCGTATGGTTACGAGCCCTGTAAGTCATGAGTCCCGTCAAGGATTGGGCGCACCGGACGTGAGATTCTCACGGCGGTGAAGATATCGATGGTGATCTGGGTTGTGACGACGTGTACACTTGAAAGCTGATAGGAAATGACGTTCCCTTCCGAAACGCTCCGTACCAAGAACGCAGATGGACGCGTCTTAATTGCCTCACACAAACGCACACATGGATCTCTGGATCACTAGACTTGCCCTGGCTGTGTAAATCTGCGTGTGATGCCGTGTAATCTTGTAGCATGTGACTCTCACTTGTGTGTGTTTTATACCTGCGCCTTACTGAATCCACCAACGATGAGTTTACACTTTCTTTACAAAACCATCACGCCTTTGCCCCAATAAATGACTATAAATGCGATAAAGATTCAGGATGTATGTCATCTGAACGGGCGAAACCAAAAGGACAATGCTCTATAGAAATCCGTTTCTCGAAGAAAAGTAATTACCAATAATTCCTATGGAAATGCCGAGTATCTTGAACGCCTAAAGGTAGTTACGTGTCAGGGGACTGGGAAGGAGGGGGGAAGAACCAGATGCATTAACTTAACGCGTCAAAACTTCTGTCTGATGTCGCTATTACGGCTTATACACGTTCTCAGACCTCAGTTGAGTGAACTGTCTTGGGATCGCGATAGGGAGATGTCAGAATTGTCTCATTTCTCATGATCTTCTGTTTGTCACGATTTTCCATTTCCACAGAATTTTTGACGAGGAAACATTTTGGAAAATGGGCACTTGGAAGACTATTAATAGGATGAGAGGAAAAAATTTGAACGTTCTGTCCGCAGAATGGTAGAGCAAATGATATTTTTGGGATTACTTTTCCCTATATGTGAGAACATAAATTTTTGTTTTGGGGCTGTTTTGAGACGGCGTTCATAAGTCGATTGATCACATTAAAGGAAAACTCGTGGTTTCCATATGAATGGCGACCAACATTAAGCAGTCAAATGCGTGTGACACTGGTTTTAGCGGCAACATATGGGCACCAAATGTGCGGGAGGTTATGGGGTCGTTTAAAATGAGAAGTCTCGGATCAAGCTTGCGGGTAAATTACTGGGCTTATTCCTGCAAGATACAGACTTTACCCGTTCCGCATCTTCACAATGGAAAGTTTGACATTTTAAGAACCTCTTCATTTTGCTTGCAGTGTGTGTTTATGGGTTTTGTATGAGGCGGATTACAAACAGCTATTATTTCTTTAAACAGCGTTAACCAGCTGATGTTTTTAGTGGTAAAGTGTTGTGTTTTCTTTGCGGTAGGAACTCAGTCTTTAAAAGGCATTTAAATTGCCTTCGGCTTTAAGAGATTAAGGAAGTTTAATATTAATGCATGGTAATTTGCTTCTTCAAGATGTGCATTATAGTTACAAGCACTGGCTTGTAATCCGAAGTCTGTGGTTTATCCTGTGAGATGACAATTAAGTACCATTTTCTTACACATTAAGTGCTTTGCACATAAAAATTATTAGAAGATAGTTTAAAATCCCGTATTTTATTTTCCACTCTACAGGGCAGTGATTACTGGTAACTGAAGAAGACAGCGACAAAGTTGTTTGGCTTCAGGAAATTAGGTAGTAGAGGATATGAGAAATCTACGATTTTGTACTCTTTCGTCTAATACTTTTGACGTCAGTAAGCATTGGTACTCATGGTCGCCACTGTATGGACGGCGCGTATTTACACGCCATTAAACTTTTGCGATAGAAACTTTGTGAACTGCAAGAATCAACCACAAAATTATTCTCGCTTAGGCTCTGTCGTTAGATTCAGATTCTGGAAAGTGAAGGATTTGTTGTCACGTGTTTTTCTATTATTTGCCGCATAATGCAGAATATCAAATTTGTCTTGACAGTGGGAAGGGAATCACATATAAAATTGGTCAGGCATTCACGATGATTACGGGGCTATTAACGTCCTCCGAACATGCCGGGAAACACTAACGTCTTTTAACTATGCTCTGGTAATAGTCTCGGTTCCCATAAAACAATTTCTGAAAGGAAACAAGACATTTTATCACACTGCCATCTACACCTAGGTATCCCTAGTTCACTCCTTTCGGTCGACGAGCAACTATAAGGAACGTCATAGTGGACACCGTGCGAATCCTTCAGAAAATTGAGTTTACGAATTGTAATAAACAAATTAGGATTGATTTATCACTTCAAAACCCGCTCGAGTGCACAACGTTGCCCGCGGACATAAGGTTGGCGAACCTTGGGCCAGTTACTTCTTTCCCTTGGCTTCTCTGCTTATTCCACTCTTTCGGTTACATTTTCGTGTGATTAATTACGAACAAAGTGCAATTCTAATAAATGGCTTTAGTTGTGACGTTGTGTTGGAGGAATTTGAAGCTTAGCGGGTAATTTTATTGCAGTTTAGAGAACGTGTTATCGTCAGACTTGGAGAAAATGAGGCTTCTAGCACAATTCTGAGAATCTGCTTGCACAAAACATTATTAATCTGGAGGAATTTATAAAACCTTTTCTGGCGCGGGGTGGGGGTGGGATAATACATTCTAATCGCTTCGTGACTTCTGCGCGAATACGGTAAGAAATTTCGAAATTAATGTCTCAACAGATCATTAAATTCACGAAATGGTTGTTGGAAGTTGAAGAAACAGCATTTTTTCCACGACTTTTCATATTTCATTTTAAACGCAACTAACAGGTCTTTAAAACAGCGTCTTTTTTAAATTTTCTTTTACACGAAATAGTTTACCGAAAGGTTTGGAACAGTTAATCGACAAATAATTTTAATGGTTTCTCTTTTCACAGTTGTAGAGTAATAGACTTTTTTTTTTTTTTGTAAAATTAAAGATAGTCACAGAACGTGTACTCACAAAGAGGAAGAAAGGATTCACGAAGGAAGAAGAAAGGAGAACGAGAGAAAAGACAACGTAAATAAAATAAAAATGGAAATAAGAACAGACGAAAATGTCCTGAGACACGTAATGCTACTCCTACTCTCACAACCGGTCTTCATTCCATCTCCTCCTTTGCCTTCCAAGTGACTGTTTTACACAAGAGGTTCAGTGCAGTTGATATCTTCAGAAGACTGATTTCAACTAATGGAAGATACTCGTTGAAATTCAACGGATAATGAGATTATTCCATGTTCATCCTTTAAACCTTCTCTGCCGTCCACGTATTACTTTCGTGTCTTTTCTTCGTTTAGAATCGCTTCTAAAAGTTGCCTATTGATACCAGCATTCTGCAGTCTAGCGTCTTGTTACATTCATGGAAGATGTAAATGGTTGTGTTCTGCGTCACAATCTTACAGAAACTGGCAAACGTTTAAAGGTTCTCTACTCCCTCCATGATCACGACGATAAAATTAAGGAGGAATTAAACATCTCCGGTAAACTTCTACCACACTACACGGCGCAGCAACCCAGAAGACATCCATCTTTGTATTCGCCGCCGTAAGAAATTAAAATCTCACTTTATGTTATTTATTTAATATTATGTTTCCAACTCCTTACTGATCTTTTATACAGTATCGTTAATTAAAGTCTTAATAATTCAACGCTTTGGCATGTAAATTACACATGTAAAGTCTAAGGTATTGTCCCTAAAATGCATTACCGCACGTAAAGTTCTTCAGTACATCAAAATATATAGCTGTGGTGTTCGTTAGAAGCAGTAAAATATATTGCTCCGAACAGTTGTAAACAAACACACAAATATGGAACGCAGGTTTGTGGCTACAACTTTACATTCTTTGTTTCAGGATAATTATCTTATGGCAAACGAAAGCAGCCTGTATTTCCGAACGTCTAATATGGACCTAAGTCATAGTTTAAATCAGTTAGGTATTAAATACAAAATAAACCTCTGAACATTTAAACATTACTTTGAATATATCACCCGTATGCTTTGTGTTTATGAAGCATAACTCATGCTTCGTAAAGGTGATATTGTTAGGCGCTGTTTCTAATCTACTGCTATTCATTATGCAAATTCAGCATCGTGCATTCGTGAAACAAGGACGAGAACATATGAAATATCAGCATTAAATAGGAGTGTATTACAGAGTGTCCATAAATTCTTTATCTGTTTACTATATCGTATACTAACGGAAGTTACAAAACTAACTCCACAAAATATCTTCTTCGATGCAGCTGAAACTTCCTGTGCTGACGTCGAATCAAGTGTCTGCTGTTTATACAGCTGCATTGTTTATCTTAAACTATTTTGATTTTGACCAATTGATGGGAATTTTGAGGACACTCTGTATTATATTACTTAGCCGAATAACTAAATGTTAAACAAAAAAGGACTATTTAAAAATATTGCAGACTATGTATAAAATGACATTCTTTCTTAATGTTGAGAGTAATACACTGTTCTATTTTTATAATAATTACTGTGATTTGTTTTCTTTTTTCGAGCTTCCGTGACAACATTAGGCAGTTGATGTTTTTAATGGTGAAGAGTTGTGTTTGCTTTGTGGTCCGAACTGAATTTGTAAATATTATGACGTATTTTTAACGAAAATCGGTAACCTCCGTTTGAACTTCACCCAAAACGTCCGATATTTTAGCTGTTGTGATCAATTATATTGGCTTCGATTTTTTGTAGTTCTCCCAAAAGTTAAATTGCATTTAAATCCATTTAGCAGTGTGTTTGTGTGTACTGATTAATTATGCATAGACTCTTCTCTACTGTTATTATATTTTATGCAGGTAACTCTTACATAGGACATTGACATTTAAGATTAATTTTGTTGCAGCAGAATGACACTCGAATTCGCCCGCATTGTTTTGGAAAGAGCCCAGAAATTTTTAGAAATTAACCTTTCTCTACCTTCTGCACCTAGAGACAAGGGTGTGGGAACTTCAGGTAGACGGACAGATAGACAGACAGACATCTGTTTCAGAGGCCTCGCTCTGGCGGCCAGCACGGGATGGAATAACAGAATAACTCGTATGTCATATTCGTGTGTAGTAATTTATCACACCGTGTTTTTATTCTTCTTCTTCTGCCATATGACTGCTGATGTGATACCGTTATCCCACTGCCGAGAATGTCATCTGATTGTTGTAAAAATGGCACAAGACTCTCTCTTTCGAAATAGCTTCATGAAGTGGAAACCTTCTCTAGAATTTGGTTAAGAAATTACCTCCTTTTTTTCAGGTCGATCGTTCATTACCGCATTTACAATAGCCCCTTTCTGGATCCTGTTCTGAGCTGCATAATTTCAGTCCAGACCCTGGATCAATTTTAATATTGTCCTCCCATCTATGCCGATGTGTCTCACCCAAGTGGTCTGCTTACTTCAGGTCTTTTCGATTGAAATTTTGTATGCATTTATTTCCACAGTGCGTGCTACATCTCTGCCCATCTCATCTTCTTTATTAAAACCTGATGTTCGGAGTAAAGTGGAGGCTGTCATTTTTATCAAATGCATCCATAGATTTCACACAACCAGTAATTAGGCGATAATCTGTGTTTCGTAAAATACTTTTATTTCAGTTTGAGATAATCATGGCCATCTTAAGCAGAATCAAACGATACCCAAATGTTTCTTGTGCTGGAACAAACAAAGTCCCCTTTTTCGTACAGCGTAAACTCTCCATTTGCCACACTGCTCCCCATATAATTCCGGGACGAAAATGTGCGTTTCGCCTACGTCACTAGAATGCGAGTAGCACAGTAGAGGTGAGAACGAGCTGCAACGTAGTGCCACTTTGAAATGCTGTCAGCGGCGTGGACATAAGATGCCTCATCATCTCCTACCCCTCCCAATGCTTTTTATTCGTATCGAAAATGAAACGCACAGATTCGCCCCGACCGACGTACCCTGTTTTAAGACATCGCTTGTTCCGTGTGTCCGTGTTAACTGTAAGCCATACTTGCATCATCAGTTCCTGTAATGGGACTTGAGATTACCGTACCATTCGTATGAACAATAGACCTACAGATTTATTAATGAGTGTCGTAAGAACTTTTCTCTTAATAATTCATCTCAGTCGGTGAAGCGTCTAACGTTGAACTGTGACTTATTATAATTACGTGTCTAATTATTATCTTCGTCGAAACCGTAATGTTACTGGTGAGAGTCACATCGTGACGTTGAATTTTGGTGGCAGGCCGAGTCATAAAAGAAAGTAACACTTTAATATTATATCCTGACAGGCAAATCTTAATTAAATACGTAGTTTCACAGACGATTGTGCAGGTAGGATATTATTAAAAATTTAATGCCCAGTAGTGGAGAAGTGTAGTGTTTTCTTTGAGACAGAAACCGAGCTTCGGGCTTCAAATTAGTCAGTACAGTAGCTGATTACGGACTGGGCGACCGGTGTTCGATTTCAGACAGTGACAAGGAATTATTCTCCCACCATCAGCGCCCACCTCTGCTCTTTGGCCCACTCAGCCTCCATTCCAATGAATCCGGGGTGTAAAGCTGTCCTTCCCTCCATCTAGTGCATAGGTCAAGAAAGAGTGGAGCTATACCTCCACTACCACGCACATCTTCAAGTCATGGTGATTAATAAGCACCAGTGGCAACGTTACCTTACTGTCGTAAACGAGAGTAGCACCTTGAGCCACTCTTGCTCTGAGTAGCGCGGGCTGTTGAGATAAAGCCGTATACACACTGAGCCACTTATGTGTGGGGGACCGCAAAGTGTTTATAGATCAAGGGCTGGCTGGTCGGCCGAGGATGGCTTCTTGCTCGGAATATAGAGCCTGCTCTGTGCTTTATGACAGTTCATTATGAACTTTATGATATGCGTACTCATACACCGTGTATAATGAAAAAGGAACAATAATTTTTTTCCTCACTTTACGTCGTTGCAGACCCGGATGATTATTGCTGCGTACAACAGCAAGGGACTCGAAAGCCCAACCCTGTCTCATTATTCTTTTGAAAGAGATACGCCATGTGCCGAGGTTCTGCGTGATGCGTGTGAGTCCTATTGCGTTTCATAGGCGTCAAAGAGTTATTGCAAAACTGCGTTCTTAATTTATAGAAATATGTAAGATTTTTTAAATCATTGCCACATATAATACCGTGGAACGTATTTAAATAAGTGTCAAGAATCTTTAAATTAAAGAAACTGAAACAGAAAAAAGAGAAACAAAGAAAGCGAACAAAGAAAGACAAAATGACAGATCGAGGAAGAAGTAATGAGCTAGCAGAATGACAGAAAAGAGGAAACACAGATAAAGCGTGGAATAAAGAAACATTGATGATGATTTTCTGGGATTCATTTTGCTCCGAGTAGACTCATACAAATATACAAACAGAACTTCAGCGCTGAAGATGGAGACAGTATGTTTCTCCGAAACGTTGGCATCTGCCGAGGAGTCTTCACGACCCGAAATCCCAGAATAACTTAATCAAACCAGCTTATAAAGTAGTCAACCGAAGCAAAAATTTGTCTAAATAATATTTAAACATTCAGTCCGTACCGCAAAGAAAACACAGCACTTCACCGTTACAACTGGTGAACTCTGTTTAAGGAAATAATCACTGTTTGTTCTGAGAATCATAGGAAACCCATTAATACATTCTGTGGGCAAAATGCTGAGGTGCTGATTCTTAAAGGAGGTGCTGTGTGTATTTGCCATTGGGCCTTAAGGGTTAATACGTTCTTAATACTTCCCAATCATGCGGTATTTGCGCTCTGCAACACTGACTGTCATTACCCATAAGCCTCTAGATCTGTTTGGCTGCTTGGCAACTGTTTCTACTCTTCTCACCTGGACTTCAACGGATGTGATACTCCATTTTATGCATCTCACCCTTATCGCCACCCTGCGCAAACCCTGAGGGGTGTATCTGCTGTTTTGTATTCCTTCACAAAGCTGTTAAATGATCTGTCTGTAAACCCATTGAAGAGCTCCCTTTAGTTAAACAGGAAAAAAAAGCGTGTGGAGTATACACGTCAGAAGTTTGCTTCTTGTATAGGTTATGTTTAAAACCAGAAAAAGAGAGTACAAGAGCGGGGAGGGATTTCTAGGGATGTTTGGTTTGGTTTGGTTGAGTGATAGGGAAATTCATCCATGATAAATGGTCGTTGTCCTTCTTTATCATGGCATGGGGCGATCTTATGACTTTTTCTTACAGGGTAGAGCTTGGATTTTTCAAGAGTCTGCAACTGTTGTTAAAAAGATCTTACTGTGTGTGTGTGAGGAAGGAGAATTGGGTTTTTGTGGCGAAGGAGGGGGGGTTGGTTGGTTATGCGATCCAGTGGGGTGTCTATGACCCCGTAAAGTCGCATCATTAACAACAGCTAAACATCTCTGCTGTAACACTTCTGTCTTTTTTTTTTTGTACACGCTACCGAAATGCCACTTCTACTGGCTCGCGTTTTGTCACTATAGAAAAGTTGCTATACAAACATACATACGCATGGATGGACGCACAAACTGGGAGAGCATCGTAGCTGAACTTGTTTGCTTTCTACTTATGGACTTAACTGCCTAACTTAACAGACTGCTGTACGCTGAATTAACTACCCACGTCCCAAAACAGCTGGTACCATTCTTTAGATCCGGTACAGCAGTACTGGCGGTAACAATTCGGAACACAAGATTCTCTTCAAACCGGGAAATTTCCATTCTCTTTACGGGATGAGACTGCATTTTTAACACCGATTTGTTCTTAGGTCCACTTCCTTAACTGACGCTCGCTTGAGATTTATAAATTCCAGGGTAAAAACGAGGACTCTGGCTTCATTTATGTCAGGTTGTATGTACTGAAGTATGTGACCCCGGACATTATCACCGTCGTGCTCCGCGGTCTTCGATTTATGCGTTCACACTTCAAAGCGGTAGGAACCGAATATTTAAATATTATTTAGACTAACTTCGTACTTTCAAGGGGTTACTAGGAGACACGTCTTGTGTACACTACACACGTCTAAACTAGGACTGATGGAGGATTGTCTATGCGTCTGTTGTGCGCTGTCCATCCAAGAAAGCACCGGGATAATACCTTAAAATAGGCCACGGCCACTTCCTGTCACGTCCTTTCCAATTTATTATTGATTAATCTTTTTAAAAACTGACGCTGTATAGCATGATCTACTGACAGCGTCGTTAAATAAACCGCAGATAAATAAACAAATTAAATACACGCGTTAACCTCGGTCTGAAAATAAAGGTACGTGATCAGTTTCACGTTCCGGGTGCTTTAACTGCGATTCTGATGGTGCATCTTGCAGCCTGTCACTTTACTGTCCTGTATCGGCTTACATTCATGTAGGATTTGAGGTTTTCACAGCGGCGAGTCTAAAGATTGCTGTCTTCTGGGTTGTTGATCGCCCTGATGATGGAGGACCTCTGAAAAGTTGGTATACTTCTACCAGATCACACGGCGCAATAACCCTGAAGACAACAATCTATTTACATTCGTGTAAACACGACACAAGAAATATTCAATGATGGTTTGTTGAAGTTACTCATGTACACATGGAAAACGAATTATTTTAGATGTGTCAGGCTTCGTCAAAGTGTAATAGCAGAACTGGATTCGAACTTCTGTCATCATGTAATATAGCGTGTGCCTTAGTACGTTCTTGCCGAAGAAGTGGCAAGTGAGTTGGCTGTTTTGCCGTCGTCTTGAGGCCACCAGAAGATTGTGTCGAGGTTCATTCACTACAAGGCGCATGCACAAACAAAATGGCATAATAATCTCATGCACTGCTTTTCTTTAAAAAAATTTTCACTCACCTTTTCTTCGTGTCTTCTCTTTTATGTGTAATATTATTGTGGACCTTTTTTTTAGAACTTGTACTTGTTACGGGGCCACGGCGATAAAGGCACAGCACGATGCCCGATGTTGATTGAGTGGGTCAACAGATTGCGATTAGGAAAAGCGACACCTTTCTTTTATCAACAGATTCTGCAAAACCTTCCTCTTCTTACGATTTAAAAGGTGAATTATCTCGGTCTGGTAACGTATCTTGAATGGTCACATCAAGAATTAAAGACATAAAGGACATAAGTAATACTGAGAAGAAATTTAAAATTCGTGCTTTTGTCTGATCGCCCTGATGATGGAGGCAGCAAGGGCCTCTGAAACGTCGGTAAACGTCTACCAGACTACACGGTGCTACAACCCAGAAGACAGCCATCTTCGGACTCAACGCCTTGAAAACCTGAAATCCTACATTTTGTATTTTCACACTGTTTACTCTTTCATAAATTAATTTTGATACCCGCGTTTCATGTAGCCTGAAGTTTCATTACCGTGCTCGCTAGAGTCCGCCACTGATCCCAATGCTGAACCAGCTGAGTCCAATCCACACCCTCCGACTAAATTTCTGTAAGATTCATTTTAATATTATCATCCCATGTACTGCTGAATTTTTTAGTCTCTCTTGTTTCTAAGCGCAGTGCAAACATAACGTGGACTTCTACTCAATGAATAGTAAACATTAGGTAATGACGTCCATATTTTTATCGTTGTTAGTAACTTCTACTTTACCATTTAACCATGGATTTATTCTCTGGATTATACTTCATCCTGTCAGCATGCAGCTGAATATTTAGTTCCCATCACAGCCACTGTGACGTAATGCATCCTAACAAAGTACGTCGTGAAATATACAAAGCCAAGTAAATTATTAAAGATTAACCTAATATTAATATTAAAAATTCAGTCCGTAACGCAAAGAAAACACAACACTTTACCATCACAAATATCAACTTATTTAGTAATAAGCTATATCAATATGAATCAGTACGTCCAGTTAATCGTCGAATAAATTACCGACTGTTTATTTGTTCATCTGTAACCAAATAAAAATATTTTCAATGTGTCTAATTATGCCTGTGGACTACGTCCATCGTCTGTGGTTTTCTTAAATTAAAGCAGAAACCTTTTGGATGATGGTCTATTTCCGTGTTTCGGTGATTCGGTGGGAGGACAAATTTGTACTCGTTTGTCTGCTTGGTGGGCACAATCTTATCTCTGGACAACATTCTCTAATTTACTTCCTAAGTTCTGATGATCACGCTGTAGACTTATATTTGGAAGACACTCTAGCTCATCTCCTGCCCCTAGTTACTAATTATTCTGAGCGTTTGCGTGATTTTCCTCATTCTTTACGTGCGAATGTCGCGACATCACCTTCTAATAGCTTAAGACAACGTTTTTTTTCCAAATCCTCGCCTATTCATCATTTCTAAAAGTCTTTTTATTTCATTCTGCGCAGACTTACTTTAAACATTACTTTTAAGCACTGTAATCTGGAATATCTCTCTTCGTGTTTATCTGATTGTGATTACTTTCTATAATTGCTTTGACGACAGAAGGTTAATCCATCCATCCATCTATATAATAAGCAATGGTGGATGGTGATCATTTTAAAACTTATGTGATCTGATATGTGATATGATGTGGTCTGAATTGAGATCCAAAGTTGTCTGAAGGATATAAACCACTCACGAGTTTAAAAGCTGTCAGTGAATCCCCTAGGGAATTCACTAGCTTTAGGCTATTGAAACTGCTTCTGTCCTCAGGGAGATGCGAGCCCTCGGGATATTTGAGGTACTTGGTGGGGAGCCAAGTCGATTAATGTGTTGTCCTAAGGTTCATTAACTTGAAAAATCTTTCGCCCCTGAATGTGTCACTCCAGGTAACTTGCAGACCGTTACGCTTGTAATGTGGGGATTCGCTAGGCGTTTGTCATCTTTACGTGTCAACAATGAGTCCATTACACCCTAGTATCGACCTCGGTATTGTTCCAGAATCTCCTAAAACTGCCATCAGCTGTTTTTTGATTGTACAATTTAAAGCCCTCGACTTGTAGCACAAGTCAACTTGAACGTGTGACACCCAGTGGAACGAAAATTACATTTAAAGCGTCAGCGATTAAACTGAGGAGGACAAGTTTAGGAGAATGAGATGGGTTGAGTGTGTAACACAAATGGGAACTGCACGTTTTAGTCGGGACACTTGAACGGTAAAAATCACTTCGGAGACCTAGTCGTAGATGGTAAGATAATATTAAAATGCAGTTTAAAGAAATGGATTCCGGTTGTGGATTTGGATTCATATGGCTGAAGTTAACTAAACACAAAGTTATGCAGACGTGTGGGAGTGGAGGCATGGCTCCACGCATTCGTAACTTAGCCACGGCCGATTTGCACAGGTCGACCTGGACAGAGTATACAAGTAACGTTAATTTACTCCATGAAGCAGTCCCCCAAAAGTTCATACAAATTCCCAAGTTTTTTAAAAAAACAAATTTTCATAGCCGTATTTTTAGAGCCTGCCACCGGCCCTTAAGGCACCGGGAGTAATTTTAACTTTATTTATAATCTTACGTTCCTGCATCACTAATTAAAGTCTTTAAATTATTGATAAAGTCTTTTAAATTTATTGGATGGCAAACGAATCACATATAATCTTTGTTAAACAAGGATTTGATGTGCTTTTACATCTTCGGGCGTTGGTTAAGCGTCGTTAAAGCTCACATTTTATTGATACATGTTCCTAGTCGTTACAGAATCAGGTCCTGTCGCACGAACAACCTGATTCCTGACTTTAGTGTATTGAACACTCCAATGACAAGAAATGATTTCAAAGCCTAATAGCGGAACACAAGGCCCAAACGCTCATTTCTACCCCGCAGACTGCACGTACACGACAGAGCAGCCTCCAGTCGTATAAATCAAAGTCGTTTGAGGTGGAAGCAGGAAGGATCATAACCAATTAATCTTACCGCGTTTTACATGTCAATGTTATATGGACGGAATGGTGGAATATATGAATGAAGAATAAGATGAAAGAAGAGACGGTTTGCGTTTGGTTTCTCTCCTGAGAATTAGCATAAAACGCAAATTGTTAAGAAGTCAGCAGGGGTGGATCCATGCGGCTCGCAGGTATCTGCCTTATAGTCACTCTTTTATTTTAATAGTTTTTACTGGCACAGGTGTGTCTATTAGATGGTATATCGCTCCTTCACCGTGAATGAATTCGATTAATTTTGTTCAACTACGGACTGTCAAGGCGTTAGTTTTTGCGACTGATGTTTAACCACGGATTATAAATTGAAGAGAGACTCAGTGTCAGTTTTATAATTTGGTGGACTTCACCTTTCGTCAGGACCACTGAAACCTGCTATAAACAGTAGTGATTGCGCATATTTTTAATTATTTGTTTAAACGGAGTTACTTAAGAGGGTGCGAGATTAATTTCAGCTAAATTAATTAATGTCTATGCATATTATTTAGACCAACGTTGTCCAGAGTTCGGCCTGCTACCTGGCGACATCTTCGCTTTAACTGCAGGGATAGCTCAGTCAGTATAGTGACTAGCTACGGGCTGGACGACCGGGGTTCGATCCCCGACGGGGGCAGAGGATTTTTCCTCTAGCCTCTGCGTCCAGACCGGCTCTGGGGCCCACCCAGCCTCCTCTACAATGGGTACCGGGGGTCCTTTCCCGGGGGTAAAGCCGGCCGGGGCGTGATCCTGACCACTCACCCCCATCTAGTGCCGAGGTCAAGGAAGAGAGGAGCTATACCTCCTCTCACCCCAAACGCCTACACGGCGTATAGTGGGACAAACTTTACTTTACTTTACTTTTACGGGCAGCTTTTAGTAGGCAAAAGGGGCATAAATTGAAATGCCTACAACTCTCGCAAAGAGCAGTATTGAGTAGATAATTTTGTCTGAGCTCGAGGAGAACCGAATTTTGAAACTTTTTTTATTTCCATTTAAGTCAGACTGATAGTTTGTTCCATACGAACTGGCTCGGGCAGGTTTTGGACTGTGTCCTTTTTTACGTAAATACGTCTATATTTTATGGTCAGTGTCATTCGGCAAAAAGTGAAACGAAAAAGTGTAACAATGGTTTATCAACAAATAAACAACAATGGTTACCTGGGAAACTTCATCTGTTTAACAACAAATTGTCAATAATGGTTACCTAAGGAACATCTATTTACTCGACATTTTTGTTACCTATAAAACGTTTCATTACATTACCTTACCTTACCTTACATTACCTTACCTTACCTTACATTACATTACTTTACATTACATTCAGCTACCACAGACCCATCTTAAGCGTAACTAAGTCAAGTTAAATAATCAATGTCTTAATCAAACTTATCTCAATTGTAAAGCATGTATAAAGGAAATATTTAGAATAAAGCCAATATATAAACTTCCTTTCCGTATAGACGTATTTACGTCAAATTCTCCGGAACCGTGGTTCCACTGACAACTTTTATGTGAATGGTTTATTGAAATGAAATTACTCAGTAATAATCCTATCCCTCAGCAATGTGTGACGTTGGCAACTGACAGCGTCGTTAAATGAACCTGGAGTGAATTGAATGAAATATGAAAAGATTCTTGTTTGCGTTGTTGCTTATGATGATGCCTCATAATGTTGGCACGCCTGACTTTGGATCGGTTCCAATAAACGTACAGACTGAGTTATTTCTTGTTATTTTCATTCCGCAAGACATAATAGTTATTTACACATTGAAACACTTGGAGTAATTACGTCATGATATGTGGATTCATTCTTCAGCGCGTAATTTTTGTAACCGGCGCTGTTTTCCGCTTATTACTTGCTTGCACTACTTGTTTTGTGCTGGTAACTGAGTTGCCGCCTGCCATAACTATTGGTTTATGCGTTTCGTGTTTGAGAAACGCTTACATTATGAAGTAAACATAAATTGAATATCCTAGTTCAGAGACATAAACTTAGATGGAAGGATAATATTAGAAGAAAATGTGATTTTAACGTGTTAACTGTGTCCGTCTGTTTCAGAATTGTATCTCATGGCGTGGTTTTATTAATTCTGTGATAAAACACTTGGGTTCTATAAAAACAAAAAACTCTCTGCCCGCTGATTGGCTGCACCACCACAGCTTGCAGCGCTCGGTAATAAAATTCCCATTCCTCATGAGTCCAGATATTAATGGGTTTTCGATGATACCATAACTTCGGTGCACGGATAATATTAACGCCGGCTAAATTGCCTGTTGGTTTTATGTTCCTTTGTGTTGTCATTAACGTAGACATGAGGCAGATGGTAAGTCATACGCATGCGCGTTTGTCTTGTAGTGAAGATGTAACCTGCCTCCCTATGAACTTATCTGTAGTTCTAAAGATCACATTCCCACAACGACAGGAATCAAATCGGCATGCCTTACGTACTTCCGGTTCGTCTGCACTTTAAAACGTGTCTTGGGACAGAACCACTCCTTCTTTCTTTTAGCTGATGTTTTGAGTTGAGATTTCGTACACGTCAGAACAGTTGGTACAGGCGCTGGCGAAGTTTTCTGTCCAACTACACAGTCACAATGAAGGCTTCTGAAAAGTGTTGTTGCAAGAATAACAAGTTAATAAATGTCAACGCGTGGATATTCATGCAGCTTTCTCTAGCTGAATGTAATTCGAAGAACGGACGAGACTTCACAGATTTGTTTTGCGGGAGAAGAGAATGTATGTATGTATCTCGAAGCTATAAAGGATTTCCTTGTGCTTCTTATTCTTCTTTCAGAGAGAAATGTTTAGCAGTTAACCTCATTAGTACATCTCATTTGCTTCATTTGACAGCAGCGGTTCTCCAATATGGCTGTCACCCCGTAATTTATTTGTTTTTCTTTTGTTTTTCCCCTCAGATGGATCAGGAATGCTCAGTCTGTTCAGCGCCTGCTGCCGGCTACCATTTTGGCGCCTTCACCTGTGAAGGATGTAAGGTAAAGTGACATCTCTTGAGCAAAATAGTTAACTATAACGCACTCCTTTCACGCAGTTGTGACGTCAGAAACAATCCAGTGATTTGAGAAACAGAAATGTGTTTTTTTTGTAGTCCGTGTATATGAGCACTTGTGTCGAGATTATAGGCCTAGTACAGGCCTTTTCCCAGATCTGTGGTTGCATTCGGCACTGTTCAACGTCTCGCGAGAAGGAAAATTATATTTTTTTTTAAATAAATTCACTGCGAAACGTCTGCCACATACTGACGGAATTATCAAAATGTATTTTATGATACAAGGTAGCCATTTTTCAACGCATAGAGTGACACAGGTTTTGAAATATGGGTATGATAATCGCCCAAGATATATTTGAGGGTCGCATGGGGTCCGCTGGCCACTACTTGAGAACCTGGACGTATCAGGTGATGAGAGTGTCTGAGAACAGGATGCTGGAAAGAGTACTTGGACCTCAGACAGAGGGATTAGGAGGAGGAGGAGGATACAGAAAATTGGGGGGGGGGTTCCCTCTCGTCTCTGTGTCCAAAGGTTCAGCGCCCGTCACAAGTTACAGGCAGTTTCACAGACCTCGCGGTAGCACGGACGCAGTGTGTGGTAGGAAATGACGCACGTATCTGGAACTTGACATCGATTAGAGCAATTATATGTAGAGCAATCAGTGACGTGTTAAAACCATTGCGTAATGACGCTACCTTGAAAGTGGAGGCGGAAGTGAATGCGAGTGGCCGGCTGCCACCATCTAACGGCACGCAGCTTCAGAAACAGCATCCAGATGCCCTTGTCGATCTACTTCTTTTCCTAGACCTTCGCCCCCCCCCTTCCTCCCAAACTCTGATTCTGTAACGCCTTATTCATCTTCACTTACATCTTCGCCATCTTTATTCTCGTTCTTAGAATTCCTCTTTTGTATTCTTATATTCCTGTGTATTCTATTTGGTTTCTTCAATTTCTGTCTTGTCTCCTTTATCATTTTTTGTTCATCTCTTACTCCAGCCACTCTTTCTTGTCATTTTCTTCTTGTATGCATTTGCCTTCTTCCTTTGTCTGCTCCTCTACTCCTCTCTTCTTCCTCCCCTTCTTCGTCCGGGACTTCCCGCCTGTTTTCATGTACTTTCGAATTTCGTGGACACTTACATGTGCCGTTTTTGCACGCTTCTCGCTGGCTCTTTGATTTTGACGATACAAACGGCCGCGATAGCAAATTTGTTTTCTGCGCCACGGCGGGGACATTCAAATGAAATCTGCATTCTTCTCATTTGTAACATGTTAGAAGGAATCAGATACCTCGACAGCACACCGAGATTGGAACGTGAACGGTTTAACCAACGTAGGCGCTTAAAAATTACCTTCGAATTCTTCACTCTTTCTCTGAAGACCACCAGGCATGATACACGGTGCCATCTTAAAGTGGTCAGAACTTCAGATATCCGAGGTCTGTGATGGAGAGAAAGGTTACGAAAGGTTATTTGTTCTTTATTTAACGACACTACCCCAATGCCATAGGATATGCAGCATGAAAATACAGGATTACTTTGAACTTTGGAATGACGGTTAGCTATCTTAAGGTACTAGCACATTTCTTAGAGGCACTGAGGAAAAACACGAAAATATCTTCAATCGCTAAGCCAAGATCAAACCGCAAACCCTCAGAATATAAAGCAGGAGTGCCAACTTCTCGAGAGATGAAGCAACTGATTTTCTTTTCAGTTGCTTCAAACTTCTTTGATTTGCATCGTTTTTTTGACGTAAATACGTCTATATTTTAGGGTCAGTGTCATTCGGCAAAAAGTGTAACGAAAAAGTGTAACTGCATTGTTATGTTACCATTACATTACATTCAGCTACCACAGACCCATCTTAAGCGTAACTAATTCAAGTTAAATAAGCAAAGTCTTAATCAAACTTTACTCAATTGTAAAGCGGGTATAAAGGAAATATTTAGAATAAAGCCAATATATAAACTTCCTTTCCGTATAGACGTATTTACGTCTAATTCTCCGGAACCGTGGTTCCACTATCACTTTTTTAAAGCTGATATATGTACGTTTGTTTCATAATAAACATACGAAACGTCCCACGTCCTTTAGCCTTTAAAACCCAGTAGTAACTATAAATACCAAATATTGTAACATACATTATTCCTTTATTTTGTTCGCTTAGTGTTTTTTTTGTGGGTTTTGCATAATTCTCACTTTAAACAGAGATCATTTCCTTAAACAGCGTTAACCAGTTCATCTTCGTAATGGTGAAGTGTTGTGTTTTCTTCGCGGTACGGACTGGGTTCTTAAATGTTATTTGAGTTTACTTTGGGCTTACGTGAGGTTAATTATGACATTCGCTTTGCTCCGCATCGGTTTTGAGCCCATTTGAATCTGTTTGTCTTGCATCTAACCACACTGAACATTGCGGAAGCCCAGAATCTGTCATCAGATACTTACGCGAATGTGTGGTGTTGCAGATTCTATGTGCAGAGTTTATTTTTCTGGCAGTGTGTCTGAGATAGAGGCTGATGCAGTGTTTCGAAGCGTAACTTTGCATTCCGCGGCCCGTGAATGGAGAAGGTGTTGCTACAAAAGTGGACCCAGGGCCACGACCTGCAGAATGCCCGATTGTTACGCCAACCGTGACGAATTGCGGTACTTTTAGTCGTCCAATGGGCCATGGAAAATCGAATCATCATTTCTTGTGCCCCGAACATTATATACTATAAGCAGTGATTGATTGTCTGATAGATAGTCTTGGTCAAGGGTAATCCTGCAGAAAGAGACTGAGGATGATGAAGACGGCTCTCATATTTTGTTGTTCTGTCTTATTGCGCTGCAGTGATGGGAATTTCGTGCGTGAGTGTTACAAGTACATTCTTCTTCATATTTCTTCATTGAAAAAGTGTTTGAAATTAATATTCCGTTTCTCCGTTCGTCTTCTGGGTTGTTTCGTCATGCCGACGTTTAGGTGGGCACTGACATTCCAGAGGAACACGTTGATTCAATCTTCAGGGCCGAAGTTAAATCCAAATATTATTATGCGTTTCTAATCTTAGTGAATTTTTAATAGACAATTAACTGCTTTTAATCAGTTTTCTCTGTAGGTCACTTAATATTGCTGAAGTGTGCATAATATAAAAAGTCATAATTATATTAAACTGTTATCTCCAACTTTTCGAGACAGAGAATATTTAGTTAGTTAAAAGAATGTCTTATTTCGAATTGGGCATATAAATAGGTTGGGGAGGCAAGATATGCATGCAAAATTTTGATGAAAAGACCTCTTGGAAAACAGTTACCTGGAATAATAACATTAAGATGGGTGCTAAAAAGATAGTTTTTGGTCAGACTATCTTTGGGTCGTGTCCAATTTTATTAACGGTGTTGAAACTTGGAGGTTTTCTTAAATAAAACAGTTTCATCGCATGAGGATTCTTAGAATCTTATGATCCTGCGTGTACCAAGGACTTAACTTCACTCTCACCTTTCAGTATTATCACTCGAAGCGGAACCAAATGATCTCATACATCAAAATCATTATCCTCAGAACAATCACAAAAATGCGTACTGTGACTATAAATAAAACACAGTTTATAACGAGAGACAGGTTACACGTAAGCCGTTTTTGAACGAATCGACCTTAAATTTACTGAACGAGCTGTGAAATATGGCATTCTTATATCCATTAATCAAATCACCGCGTGTTACCGTTTATGCTTTTTCGGGGGGGGGGGCACTTTTTATCTTGGTCGTCTTGTCTACCAGCCGTGAGAACTTGATTCGCACCTGTTTTAAGATATGATAAAATACGTGCTTGTCAAAAACCTTACTTCCGTCCCAGTTACGTAAATCTCATTCTGAACAGCGAGTCAAGAAATGTTCGGCGTGGCTTTTGGCATGTCGTAACCAGAGTATTCGCTACGTTAGCAAGCGGAAACCAGAGATTTGAGGTACTCCTGGCGATTGTAGTCTTTTGGGTGACCACCTTCAATATTAAAATGTCTTTATTTCAGTCGTTCAGTGTATGTATATATTTTTTATGAACACGCCTGTATTTTGTAAATGTTGATATTTCTAACTATGATATTATTTTATATTTAGAAATAGTAACTTTAAGCAAAAGAGTAGTTTAAGCTAATAAAGTTGTGATATAAACTGATCAGAGATTAAGAAATACAATTTCTGGCAAGGAAATGTCCTCGCCTAAGGAATGCTGGTCCTGACACGAGGAATGTATGAAGCAGATTCCGATTCTTCAGATTTTATAGCAGCAGAATTTTTGGAATTCGTTCCCTAAGACGGCGTAATCTCTAAAAATTACGCGGAACTCACGTGTTCTGTTCTAAATTAGTATCGTTTTCGGGTATGGTAAATATGCAATTAGATGACAAGAGATAGAAATCACCTGTAGCTGGCAATCCCTGTTTCAGTACAGCAGGTTATTGAAAAATGTTTTAAACCACGTTCTAATAGTCGCTCTATTATATGCTTGTTACACATGATGCACATCATGTTAAATATTTCAAAAGCGTATTGCGTCATCTTGCACAACTGTTACGAACTAAAGCGTAACACTTGAAGCGATTCCATACCAAAACCAGCTGAACCACAAATTATGTCAAGGTATTTGGTCTGCTCGCTACAGTACACAGCGCGTGGGTGTGAAGACCAGGTAAGCCCGCTGTTGGAGGTTTTGCTCTTACGCTTTCAACATAGAGGAAACTGGGCAAATATCAGTACTGGAAGGAAGTAAGTTCTTTTACCGCGCACGGCCTTACATCCGAAATAAATTATAGAAAATGCTATGGACAAGGATGAGTGGCACATTCTTGTGGATACATAGGATCTGAAGTTCTATCGGTGGTGAGTAGGAAGATGGCTGTCTTCTGGGTTATATCGCCGTGTAGTCTGGTAGACGTTTAAACCTCTACACGGCGCCACAACACAGAAGATAGCCATCATCTTGTGGACACGATTGTGAGATACCGGGTTCCCAGAAATGTTAAAATTTATTAACGAACTCGTTACAAAAGCAAAATGTCCATCTGAGAGTTGCCGTGTCAGGTTTCTGAGTACGCCCGCCACTTTGCTACAGCGATCTGGTGTAGAACCCCTGACCTCCCAAACACCTGGTTGACACAGTTCGTAATACGTACATTGCATTTTTTCAAGGTGACTAGTGCAATTGCGCTTATCGAGAAAATCGGAGAAAGTCAAAGCCGCGCTGAAGAACTGGAGCGAGAAGGCACGCGGCCAAGCTTGATTCCTGTGTGAATCACCACGCCCTCGCGCTGTTCAAACCGGAGTGCTAAATCATGTTCCTGGCCGGCCTACGACACCAGTGTGACCCCGTTGATAACGCAGGAACGCAATATGGAAGACCACGTACTCGCTTCCCTCACGATAAGATGCAGCTTACGTAACAGGCCTGTAGAAATTCCGTTTTCGGGTGTTCCTCTCGTAGTCGCATTGGCGAAGAACAAGTTTGAGGCTGGTCACATCTGACCGCCTGTCTGCAAAATCTAAATCCTTAATGTGATTAGCTTTGCGTCAGAGGATATGTGGTCAATGAGTTAATACAAATAAAGATCTCGTTTGGAGGAGGGGGTGCCTGGGCTAGCGGTTAGCCGTTTCTCCTCTTATTAAATATTATTTGCTTTTCCGGGGGTCTGCCTGATTCAGCATTTCCAGTCATCGTGAATCTGTAACTTCTGTGCACGGAAGAGAATTAGTTTCCTGTATGAGATAAAACGACACCAGGTGGCAGTAATCACGATTTCGCTCCGAAACATTTGACTGTCTACACGAGAATGTAAATGTTTCTCAAGCTGTGACAATTGTTCTGGTTTCAATGCAAGCGACGACGTTTCAGGGGTGTACATGAAATGTGCAGGATGATATTTATCATGAATTGTGAGAAAGTAAGGCGTTGGAAGGAGACACCATTTAGAAGTATAGGGGATGTGAATGTAAATCTCCACGCATGTATGTTTTCAGTCTGGTACGTCTTTGTTACGAACAGAGAAGACGTTTGTATTTACTTATAGAGTTTAATTGGATGAATGTCAAGGTCCACTGGTTGCGAAACACTCTCCTGAATCGGTGAACCTCTGAGCGTAGGAAGGAAGCGTTCATTGGATTGTTCTGTGACTTGTGTGCTGTTTGCTGAGCTTTCGAAATTTTGTGTGGGAAAGTTTAGAGGTTAAGACTGGTTTAATACTTGACCTTCAGAACTGGGCTTCAGAAGGAGTTGTAATTTGTGCAGGAAGCATAAGAAGACATGACAGAGTAGAAGCTCCTAATATTTCAGCCTTCTGGCCAGAAGGTGAAAGGGAAGGGGCATTCAGTTTACAAAATCTGATTGTCGGTTTTTGACCCTAAGAAGTCTTGAGAATAATTTCTTGCTTGAAAGTTAACATTCTTATATTCTAGATACAGGAAGTCAGTTCATGAGCTCTGTAGATGTAGGTTACGTATTTCGATAAGACAAGAATCTTTCGTAAAAGTGGCGTAGAATTATGAGATGGACTGGAATCTTGTATGATAACATTCAAGATGTTACAAACCTTAACGTTGGATGTCGTAAACATTGCATATATTTCACCGCATTTTGAAGAGTTCAAAGTGGCGAACAGATGCAGTGATTTCGTATGAATGAAGAAGTGTGTGTATGATTCGCGGATCTCTGCTTATTTCACAGGATGTCGCACGCACTGCCTGGGGTTTGCAGATTACTAGAATAATTATGAAGATAAATAATGTATCCTTAGAAAATGTGGCAGAGGAGATCCTACAAGTCGGAGTAATATGAATAATTAAATCAAGAACGGGATAAATTCGGAAAATTCAGAGACAATCAGAAGAAAATGTGCTTCCGAATTTTTCCAAAATATTTATACAATAGTGCAATATCATCGTCTTGGTCCTAATAAGATACGGGCTTTGTACTTGAGCTAACATTTGGCTGGTCTCGGAATAAATATAAGTTTAAAGGTGTAAATTGTTTTAATAAAGTGATGATTATCTCAGTGGCGGAGGTTTATGGAACGCGATGGTTCATAACCGTATCTACAAAAGAACACTATTTAGCCAACTCTGTGTCAATTCAATCAGGTAAATAGTTTTGTACATTTCTACGAAAAAGTTTGTAGATCGGAAACAACATTTTTTACGCGTATTTTGAATTGAACGATACTAAGCATTCCCCAAATAAACTGGCTGTAACTTTCCATGTCGCTCTGAGAGACGCAAATTTTGTTTAATTTGATGCAGAGCTTCAAGTTCGCGCGGTGTCCATAATGCTATGACGTGGGAAGTCAGCTATTTTTTCATCAATTCATACTTTATTTAACGACGCTTTTTCAGTGTCTCAGATTATGTAGCGTCGGATGACAGAATGATATTGAATTATGAATTGGAAAGGATGTGGAACGAAGCTTAATTTAAGCTACTATGACGGCATTTGCCTGGAGGTACTGAGGAAAACCACGACAAACTTCAGTCAGGATAACGGGCCGAGATTTGAACCCGGGGACCCCCCCCCCCCAATACGAAGCAGGTGTGCTAGCCACTCGGGCAATTCAAGTTGAATCGCCACAATTACGTCATTCAGTCGAAACTGACAACGCGATTGTTGAAGGGAAAAATTCTGTGTTACTTTAAGCATTATCATGCCAGTCAGAGAAAGTTAGTAGTTGAAAGCAAAATAAATCCTAAGAGAAACAAAAATTATTATAGCCAGAAGGAGATACCAGAGTAATATGTCAGGGAAGCCGTTGTTAACTTCTGAGAATTTGCATCTGGTGCGTCAAATACGAGCCTGGGAACGCTGTCAGACCCTCGTCTGACAGGAGAGTTGATGTGGGAGTGTGTGGGGGGGGGGGAGGCGGGAAGACAAACGCGGGTTGTCATCATCAACTTGCGAGATAAAAGAGAATCTGGAACAGTTCGTTGCTGTGGCAACCTCGATATCTCCTTAGGGCACAGCAAATAACAGCAGGACCTGACCGACTCACTGTTTCGGAAATTGAACATTTATTGCTGTTCACTGCTGATTAGTTACGATAAGTCCTGATGTCTTTTATGTGAGTGTCAAACGTGGCCCCTCATTTCGTTTGAAGATTGTAGATTAGATGTGATGTGAAAACAAAGTATCGATAAAATACAGAGTGTCCCACATGTCCGAGGCCATTTGTAAACTACGTTATTTAGCAAAATACGTAAAAATGCAAAGAGGGAATAATTGATACAAATCGCGTGTTTCCAGTCTCACGTGTTGGGATATTTTCCTAGGAAGATCTGTTATGGCTCAGTAAAATGTTACGATGATGTTGTCACGTCGACAGGACGGCGAAAGGGTAAAGGGGTACTGAAGGAGTCACAGGCACGAGGGGGCACACGAATAAGACGAAGCTGTAAAACCCGCAACGATTAGTGATCATTTCAACTTAACCTTCTCTGTAACGGAGTCCCAAAGTATGTGAACATTTTCCGCTTCAAGCAGGCTTCTGTGCATCGAACGGAGGCTACCTATTTTCCCGATGCTTAACCAAGCACCACGTCAGGCGGGTGCATGGGGGGGTGGAGGTATGTCTCCACGCATTCGTTGAAGTTGAGGGTCAGCTTCGCTCTGTGGCCGCTTTGCCCCAAAGGATGAAGCTCAGGACCCTCTGTACAGCAGGCGAAGAAAGAAATCCAGTCCTGCCTGGAATCGAACCCCGGTCTTCCAGCCCCCGCTGTCTCGCTTTCTTCCGTTTAGACAGAAGCAGTGCTGGGTACAATACACGCACACTTTATTTGCTTTAGAGCAATGGCTAGTGTTAGTTAAGCAGCGATGAGAAATTTCCTTCCGTGCGGTTGGCGCTGTCGTGTTATTATTGATGGTGGAGACACTGTAATGTTGCTCGTGGTCACATGAGGTCTCTGACATGTCCAGAGATAATAGAAAGTGATCCTTTCGGTTTCATAACGTATTTGCCCAGATTGCGTTATGAGACAAAGCACTGTATGAAGTGCGCTCTGAAAGATTGTAGTGGGAGGTCGTTTCTTGGCACTTGTCTTCTGGGAATCTAGGTCTGTCTGTCCATAATCCTTGGCTGCAATTCCAAAGAAGCGCCTCGCAGGAGAGACCTTGCTGTGGATGTGTCCGATCTGGCCTTGCCCCTCCCTCTCACCCTCCCTACTTCGTTACGGTGCACACTTCGTCTCATGGGTTGAACAGTGGCTTATGGAGCTGTGTTGTATTTCTGCAAAAATTATTCTTTTAAAAGTCCTGTCGTAATTACGCGGGAAATCTGTTTCCGTGATGAACCAAATTTTTCATTTGACGTCGCTGTGTGAATTGCCCAAGTCTTAAAGTTACTCCTTTTTTTAAAAAAGGAAATTTATGAATGAACAATTGTGAAAAAGCTGTTGTGGCCTACTTTATCCTATTTTTAAATACGTTAGGAAAAGATGCATGGATTTTTATAAAACTTGGGATGAACATCATTCCACCAGATTGCTAACCCATACGTAGTTTATCAACGTCCTTAAACACACAACGAAATACCACGATGCATGAAATAAACAAGATAGGTAGACTATTTTATATCCGTGGTTTATTTAGCGATGTTGCCAGGAGCTCATACATTAGAATCTGTAACGTGGAATGGTAGGATGATTCCTGATTGATGAATTTGAATGAATATGGAAGGAAACGACTGGGGCTTACTACAATGTTCTGTCCCGATATTCGCATGTAGTCGCTGAAGAAAGTCACAAACCACGGTCAGGATAGCCTGTGTCTGTGTTGGGATTTGAACCCAGTACCTCTCGAATACCAAACGTGTTAAGCACTCACAGAAGGTTATATTATACGATAAACCTGCAGGGCGGAAAGGAAGACCTACGAGATACTTAATAGGATTTTGAGGCCGGTACAGGCTCTCAGTTTAATCCATAAATGTAAAAAAGCGTGTTGAACTCTTAACGCTGTATCTGAAATAACAAACGCACTAAGTTGAAGTTGGCTGTCGTCTGGGTTGTTGCGCCGTGTAGGGTGGTAGACGTTTGCCGACATTTCAGAGGTCCATGCTGCCTCTATCATCAGGGCGATAAACTTCTACCAGACTACACGGCGCAACAACCCAGAGGACTGCTATCTTCGAACTCACCGCCGTGAAAACCTCAAATCCCTCAAGTAGTCCGATCAGTTTCGTACCTTAGCGGCGAAAGGGAAAGTAGAACGTCCCTTATGCCACTTATGGTTCAGAAAACTATCGAAACGCTAACAGTCTCGTTTCGGTTTACTGTCGTAACAAAGCCGTGACGTAAGCGGTGGCGACATTTTCTGCTATGTTGGCATATCAACTAGAGCCACCTAAGAGCAACGTGACATGCGATTCTGATGAACTCCTGTTCCATTTTCAACACATTGTAATTCGTGTATTTGTATTCGTCGACTGACTTACGTACAGAACAACACATTTCGGATGGTGCGGGCCCTCGTCGTCATTTTATTAAGCATTTAAGCCCTCTGCCCGTCCTCCAGTACAGGCGACCATTTAAACCCGGTGAAGATGAGTACCCTAATTTATAGACCGAAAAATTTCTTGTTTTATAAAGGTCACCTAGTGTCTGGTTAGAAGTTCACCAGTGTTCAAAGGTTTTTGCTCCCTTCATCATCGTCCTGATGATGGAGGCAGCAAAGACCTCTGAAACGTCGGTAAACGTTACCTGACCTACAAGCCAGAAGACGGCGATCATCAGACCGTGAAAATCTCTTGTCCTACTAAGGAAGAAGGTGTTCGCTCTCTGGAGGTTAGGTTAGGTTAATGTGGTTCAGGACAGGCGATTATTTGTTGCGTAATATAGGTCCGGGGGGGAGGGGGTGTCCGTTCCAGGTGTGACTCTGTTCGGGTGTGAAGTAACACGGAGATGTTCCAACGCGTTGCGGCTACTGTACATATTAACATGTCAACCGACCTGGTTTCGTGTTTTCTGTCACGGTTGCCTGCCTCTGCCGATAATACATGCAAGACTGCTTTCATGATCCCGGTTTAACTTTTAAACACATACACTCATGAATTCGTATTATGTTCCATTCAGAAGAATGTGTTTGCCCCTTTTTTTTTCACACAATGAAGACAGTTTCTTCTTACTTAATATTATACTGAGTAATTGCGAACTGGAGAAAGTTGTCAGCATTTGTTCGTAAATATCTCCTCCTCCTTCGCGTTGAGCCTCTCTAAAGTGAATGGGTTTAGGAAGTTGCCGCGCTACAAAGAGCTACACTGATTTTGGCCACAAATTTTCCAGACGTGTTCCTTATGCTTAAAGAGCGCGTGTGTTTCGACAATTATTTTATCATAAGCACAAAATTTTGTGATTGCAGATAGCTCTCTTCTGAGTTGTTGCGCTGTGTAATCTGGTAGAAGTTTGCCGACGTTTCAGAGGTGATTAATCATCGCACTGATGTTAGAGGCAACACGCACATCTGAAACGTTAGTATTTTAAGTTACTTTCGGTGTGAGATTGCTCAAATAAAGACGGAATCAAATGCGGTATGTCACTAATTACTGATTTTGTTAAAGAGTAAAATGTTAATCTGTTTGCAATAGCAAGTAGATTTTTTTTAACAAATTGGCATTATGGTAGCAGGGTTTGAGGGTTTTGAGGTTCCCACAGCGACGAATCAAAAGATTGCTGTCTTGTGCGTTTCAGCTGCACGTAGTCTGTCGCCGTCTTCGTGAGAAGTGTAACCTCGGATTGACACGGAATCGCAATGAAACGTCCTCGTATCCGCCAGCTAGTAAATAAGCGATGTTGGATGTGGCGCCAGGTGTGTAACTGTTTGGCAGCCCCTGGCATGAACGTAATGATGGTCATAGACGGACCCCGCCCATTCCGAGGTTCAGTTCAGATTCCTTTGAATCTCAGGGCACAATTCAGTGCAGTGATTGTGCGGCAGGTTTGCCTATAGCAGGGGCGTGGCCCCAAACAAAAGTGGAACTGCGTTCTCTTTCAGGTCTGGGCTACGAGCGGTCTCCTCCTCCAACAACTGTTCCCACGACCTCTCTGCAGGGGACGAACACTCCATAAATGGACCATTACACTTTCCATCGCTCTTAATACCGTCACTATGCAGACCTCCATTAGTTTGTAAACTGTGGCACGAGAACCAGCAGGAGGCGCAGTTGATGCGAAGTCTAAGAATCACGTTCCTGGGTTACTGAGTTCGAATCATCGGCAAGGCGCCAAATGTAACGAATTGGGATTTCCGTGGTTTTTCTCAGTCTTTTCTTGCGACTGCTGGGATGGGAACAACTTTGCCTTTTCCCAGACACGTGCTTTACTCTCTCTCTCTCTCTCTCTCTCTCGTAACTTTCCTCGTCACAGATTTTGCGATATTTTGAAGTAGTTCACGATGATCTTTTCAGATGCTTCCAAAGTTAGGTGTCAACAATTATCTGCGTCATGCAACTCGCGCAGCTGTGAAAAATTCGTCGAACAAAAGACAGACAAACAAACAAACAGACAGACAGACAGACAGACACGAAATTGTCCCGTCATCACGTGAGACAGGCTGTGTACTTGATGTATGTTAAGTAACCCTAGAATGTGAGTAGCGCAAATGACGCACTCCTGAAGTACAAGAAAGAGGCTTTATCAATGGAGCACAGCCATTACAGAAAGGATGGTAGAAAAGGCGAATGTTTGGAAACAGCTGGACATAACCAATTAAGACGGAAATACAAACTGGATCTGTCATGTCGATCTAGCTGGAATTTTAACAGCCTACCTTCTGTCGTTAGATCTTTGATAAAGCTCAAAGGGAACGTTTAGCTTCTTCCAAGAAACATAAGAAATTCCAAGAACATGAATTAGAAGCTTTGCATATTCTACCTTAACTCTTCACAAGCAAATTCTTACAAAGCAAAATTATCCTCTTCTGTGCTCGTATACTCTTATATCCATAGTAACTATTTTCATTGTTAAAAAGCCACAAATAATTTTTTGTTGACGACAGAACATGAGTGGCTTACCGCTGACGCCAAGGAGCTGCTGGTATTCGTGAACGAGACCAGTGCCGTCCATAGCATACAAAATGTGACCAAGCTACATCAGTTAGTGGCGTGGAAAGTGGTTTGTTTTAAAGGATATGACGTAAGCATGTGAGTCTGTAGATAAAACTTGATCCACAGATAGATTTCGCAATTAATCATCCGCCATCACCACAAGATCTGATGTAAAATAGTGGGACGCAAACACATGACACGTTCAATATTTTCGTCCCTTTCTGTCAGTTCAGACGTTTTGTTCGAGCCAGCTCGTCTGTTTTCTTAACCCTAAAAGTCGTCGCTTTCAAGAGCTGTAACTTATTTCAAGGGGTTAACAAAGCATGTTTGTGTCATCGTGACGTCATTTTCCATTGCCACATAACCAATGCTGTTTACCTATGTAGTTTGGTAAAACGTCCCTGGATACCAAGTACATTTTGTCCGAGTTACAAACACCACTGATACTGAAATAGTTTACAGTATGTATTTCATCGCTTTTGGGTTAAATATCATATGCAAAATATGCATGATTTCTTACTTATCGATCAATTACCTCGTCAATCGATACTGTGTAACGCACATATATGGTGAAACTTCGTTAAATAGACCAACAAACAACGTTGTTGTTAACTGGTCAAAGAAACGAGGTCGCACGCCACTGATACTGAAGTATATTCATGTTTATTTACTGGCCTTCAGATCTGACGTTCTTGTGCAATTTTGCGTTTCATTTATATTATTACTTCTGCAAGATGCGGGTAAAATCCGAACGTAGGAGTAAGAATTGACTGTGTTTGTGCGTCAGAGACCGTTCTCAATATTTTTCAAGTCATAAATAAAATCACCGAAGCAGGAAGCAACATATAAATAAGTTTGCTGTAAATGAACTGGAAGGTTTCA
Source organism: Zootermopsis nevadensis (assembly GCF_000696155.1). The sequence goes on along the minus strand of NW_019060166.1, from coordinate 333,622 downwards.
AATGATGCCTTTAAACCGGTTTATTTTTTATTTTTTTATGAATTTCGCTCCATACAATCTGAATATCAGCATCGTAAGAATGAACTTCAATGAGTGTTGTACGGACGACTGCTTTAGCCGACCACAGTGTACAAAACTCGTCTGTAATCGCACGCGGACTGGAGAAAGCAGGTCGGTTTAAGCGAAGCCAGAGTTCGTTCGATTTTCGGATTGGAGTTCTCCAACCAGTCACAGAATTCCCATAAAATAGGCCACTGCCGCGTTTTTTGACGTAAATACGTCATACCTGCTTTACAATTGAGATAAGTTTGATTAAGACATTGCTTATTTAACTTGAATTAGTTACGCTTAAGATGGGTCTGTGGTAGCTGAATGTAATGTAAGGTAAGGTAATGTAATGTAATGAAAGGCAAGGTAATGTAATGTACTGTAATGTAAGGTAAGGTAAGGTAACTATGTAGGTAACCATTGTTGTTTATTTGTTGATAAACAGATGACGTTTCCTAGGTAACATAACAATGAAGTTACACTTTTTCGTTTCCCTTTTTCGTAACACTTTTTCGTTACACTTTTTGCCGAATGCCACTGACCCTAAAATATAGACGTATTTACGTCAAATTCTCCGGAACCATGGTTCCACTGACAACATTTTTTCCAGTTTCGTAATCTACAGATCCTTCATCTCTTCCATGCAGGCTAAAGTATAAATGCAGTTGAGATAGCATCGTCAAATAAAAGAAACATTACTGGCAAAGATAGCATTTCTTACACAGATATCTAAATTCGTTACGTTAACTTTCTTCGACTATCTGATGTTAAAAGCAAGACCTACGAAAAAATGTTCCGTCGAAGCGATACAGGACCATTACTTACGTGAAAATATATAATATATTGCGATACGTATTGTCCATTTTGGAAATTTCTGTTTTTATTTCGTCGAGGTACGTCTTGGGTTTTAGCGCGACGAAATCAAGACGTGTCTCAGCGTTTCAGACTTCGACGGAAGTGTATGCTAACCACGTGCTTTAGCACTCAATAACTCATCATTTTGCCCAAGGGTGTGGTGATTTCAGAACAACTTACCCGGTGGTTATTCAATTATAAAGCATTAATCAAGTGATCTTTGTAATGGGCACGCGTTGTGTTTTCTTTGCGGTAGGAACTGAGAACAAGCGGGAGATGGGGTTTCCGCATCGTTGAAGCTGTCGTCTTCTCAGTTTTAGAGCCGTATAGAATCGCAGGAAGATGGAAGCGTCTCGGAGAAACATGTTTCCAAATTCAGGGCTAACAGAGAGTTTTTGCGTGCAGTTTGTAGTAGCAACTACAAGGAACAAAAGATTCTACTGGGTATCGTCAAAACATTGGACTGAAACCGGATTAGGCGATGCACCTTAAAACGGAGACGGTAGAAGTAGAGGGAAAAATGAGGGAATGGAGAATTAAAAGGCGAAATAAAAAGAACCGGAGTGTAAGGCGAAGAATGAGTACGAGGAAAGTTTAGCATCTGAATCATTCCTGCGCGTTCCCGTCAGGGGCGGTCAAGCTCTGCTGAGAGAGACCAGTCGATCGGACGACCTAGTTCACACGCACCTGCTGCCTCTTGTGACGGGTGGCGTCTGCTAATTCAATAACCGGATCACTCTGTGCCCTACTGCCTAATCCTAGCTGATTGCTTACCACAATACAACTCTCACACTTTTGCAACGCCTCCGGATAAACGTGAAGCAAAATACGTAACATTGATTGCAAACGCAGTACGACTCAAGTATGATGTAAATTTTATATCGTTGTGTAGCAGAGCTGTAATGGTAGACGTCAGTGATGCTTGGCCTCTATATAAACTTCATACGCCATCTATGGGCGAGGGAATGCAACTTTAATATTAGTGTCTGTGACCATTTGTTCTCTATTCAAGCTTTATCTTCTATCGACAGGGCAGTCAAATGGCGTCTGCGGTTGCACAAGAAGGAATTCGAAAGGTAAATTTGGATCACAGAGAGAATAGCAAACCTACAGCTAAGATTGATGTAATATGGGCAGGGGGCAAAGGCCTGTGGTTGAATAACTGCATTTCACGTCGATAATTACTTTCATATCAGCAGCGACCCGCAACGAGCAGGTTCTGCCGTAGAAATGACCCCTTTTATTTGTAAACTGTATGAATGGAAGAAGGTGTGGTTTACGAGATAAACGTCCATTGCATTCCAGCACAGGTCATGATATAAGAGTATCTAAAAAAACCTTTAAAATCGTGGCAGTGTTAAAATATTTTGGAATGACAGCAACAAATAAAAATTGCATTCACGTAGAAATTACGACCAAACCGCAGTCGGGATATAATTTGCACAGCTAAATTCAGAATACTTTTAACTTCTGTTAAATAATATAAATCAATAAAATATGATTTTAAACATTTTTGTGTAGTACTTTTAAGGCTTTCACAGCGGTAAATGTCAGTCGTGGTCTTTCACGTTGTGGCCATGTGCGGTCTTGTTGAGTGTTGCTAAAGTATCGCAGGAACGTGCCGCCTCCATCTTTGGTAGTGGCGTTATATTTTTTCCCCAGAACGCTGGTAACCGCCTACCACTGCATTTGAACCCGGAGTATCGCAGTCGAAAATGACATTCCGGGGAGCTTCAGTAGATTTGGGTGACACGTCACAGAGGATTGGATGTAGGAAACAGAGACCTGAGAAATGTTTAAAAAGTTTTACAGGGAACACCTCAAAGTGATCACACTTGGGAAACCCGGAAGCAGGCCTGAGGGTGTTACTAAAGTGGATCTTCGGGCTGTGTGGATGTTTACTGAATTTGACTTTCTCAGGATAGGATCCAGTGGGTGGATTTTGTGAACGTTGTGCTGAGCGGTCCGATTTACCCAAAGTGGAAGAAGAATTTCTCGACCAGGTTTTGAAGGAGCAATCTGCTTCATGTAAATACGGTACCGTCTTCCGTTTCTCGTGGCAACGTTCTCATTTCTCACGCTGGAGAAGGGCGTAGCCCTCTGGTGGGTGTTGCTAGTGGACTCCGAGATGTTGACATTGCTTGTTCTTTTGATGGGAAAAGATGTTCGACATTTACCCCACTTGTGTTTCACAAACTGAACATCCACTTTTGTGTAAAGTGTAAATATGCTAAGATAAGGAGAGCCAAGTTATTCTTTGAGGAATAAATATTGCCTCGGTGACTGAACAAGAAAGAGGCTGGCCTTGAAGAATAGGTTTGCTTATTTTGAATACGTGAAGAGGTGTTGGAAGCCTCGTTTTGTTATGTCGATGGATTCGGATAAAACAGACAATTTTTTTTCAGCTCGTGTGTCTGACCTGTAAGCCCTCTCTTTTAGAGCGACAGCATCTTCTGATGGAGTGTGCAATAGCGTCTGCATAAATGTGTGGAGAAAATCTGTCTAGCCTTACGCGCTACACGTCTTAGCAGCTCTTATTACAAGTTTCTGCGAAATATTTAATTTCCCTTTTCTTCTTTTTTTTATTTTCTATTTTCATAAAGTTTGAAATGTGTGTGTGTAAATTTCTTCCTGTTTTGTGTGGACACGGAATGTTGCATCACACATTATGGCAACAGTACAGGCGAAGAACATGAATGCGACTGTAGTCTGAAATGCAGCGCTGTGTAGTCTGGAAGATACGAGCCGACGTTTCAGAGGAGTTACTGCCTCCCTCGTCGTCAGGGTAACTTTGCCCTGTTGATGAAGGCAGTAAATATATTTCGAGCCCTAAAATTCAGAACTGAGTCGTATTAAATGTTGGTGACAGGGCATAATATCATTCACACATCGCAACTAAAGTCTTCATTTTCTCAAACGAGCGCCTCATCATACAAAATTAGTGTAGATTTTAGGATGTATAGCTTATTCCAAAACGTCGTCATAATGATAATTTAACGAAATAATTTAGGACTATTTAATCTGCAGTGCGATTAGGTTTGCAAAAATAATGTTTTACCAGCAATAAATAAACATCATAGCCAGCGAGATACGCAAAATAAAAGTAACTTGTTTGGAAATGTATGTTGCCCCATCGAATTTCAAATTATGAACTTTGCTCCTGGTCAGTATGTTGTTCAGAAATGTCGATAACCACCCACAGGATCGCTCGGTGTTACGAAAATCGAAATCTTCACCACCGAGCACTAAACCTCATCGCGCTTATTTATTAAGGTGGGACGCGAATGTTTAAGTTTTATGCCAAATTTCTTCGATTTTGGGCCATGGCATTCGTACCTCTGGGTTTGCATTGAAACTTCCCCAACTTTGTCATCGTAGTCTGTTGGTATAGAAGGCCGGAGCTTGACGTAGATATTTTGCTTGTTTCAGTCTTTCTTCGGCAGAATGTGGAATAAGACGAACAACATCCCGGAGTGCAAGACCAACAGGAACTGCGTCATCAACGAGAAGAACCGGACGTCGTGCAAGGCGTGTCGCCTGAACAAGTGCGTGGTCCAGGGAATGTCAAAGAGTCGCTCCCGGTACGGACGGCGACCTAACGAACTCAAATTAAAGCGCTTGATACAAAGTGTGACAAGCAACAAGCAAAGTCCCGGAATGAGCCACGCCACGCCGCCATCTGAACACGCCGTCATCCATCATCACGTGGAGACAACAGAGCAATTTCTGGCAAACAGACAACTGAACGCATGCTTCGACCATAAGTTCAAGAAGCATAAAGTTTGTGGTTCTAAGCACCAGCCTTGCTCCAATTATTTTGCCGCTGCTGCTACTAGGAATATGGACAAAGACTTATCTCAGTGTCAAATCTCCCTTCAGCCTCCGTGTCCGAACAAAGCACCGTCTCCAGGCGGTCGTAATAGCAACTCTGCCTCGATTAAGAAGAGTAATCTCGATATGCCTATGATCGGTGACGTCAGCTGTCCAGTAAGTGCCTTGCTCCCCCGCCAACCCTCCTCGCAGAGGTTTCCCGTCCTCATGCCGGTGTTGACGCCTGTGAATTGCAGTCCGTTGCACGTTGACCAGTCGCAGTCGGTTCGGATGGGCGGTGATCACCCTCTGTGCAGTCCAGCTGTAGCAGGGGTTGCCGTGGAGGACGACCAGCCCATAGACCTCTCCGTTCAGGCTCGCACTCGAAGCAAAGACGGGGTGACTCCTCTGGACCTCACGAAAAAGAGGCCGGCCGAAGGACCTCAGTCAGGTTGATCAAAGATTTGCTTCTGTGATATTCGCCACTGTGACGGGGTGACAGGGTAACTCCGTCAACGGAGTTTCTGTAACAGAGTGTGACTGGCGTGTCTGTGTCAATATTTTAATGAAGGGAGTGCCTTAAGATTACTTGCCGCGAGTATGCGTTTAGTTGGCCCTTCGGAGGTTCGATCGTCGATGCTGTAGGGGGTCAAAGTGCGAAACTTTGACCGTCAGACCAGTTCCGTTGTCAGGAGGAAGTTTCCTCCTGTTTTGTGCCATTGCACAAGAAATCAGCAAGTGGTGAAGCAGGTCTTTGTGTTCTGGACACATTCGTTTTCCTGTGGAAGGCTGGAACGCGGCGTTGTCACTGTCTTTGGAACTGTTGGGTTTCAGTGTATTGAGTTGTTTTGCATATTAAAAGGTCATATACTTTACTCACACTCCGCTCATCAAAATGCGCTGGTTACCTTTGTTATATTCCTCTGGATATGCATTCCTTTCCCTTATTTACTCAAGTATCACCCTTTTTCACGCGTCCCACCTATTATCCATTCTCTTTGATCAGGCATTTCCTCAACAAAAAAGCATTAATAGGCTACAACTGAGTTCATTTTGTGTTTCCAGACGTCGGTCGGCAACTTGGATTCACTCAAACTGTCCCATATAACCAGCTGCCCTTTAAGTAATCGAAGTTTACCGACGTTTCAGAGATGCTTACTGCCTCCATCATCAAAGCGATGAGTTTTGGATGATGGGGCAGTCAGTATCCCTGAAACTTCAGTAAGTAAGCTTATCCACGGCGTAACATCTCAGACGACAGTCATCTTCATACTCGCTGCCGTGAGAACCCGAAATCTCGACATCAAGAAATAAACTTCACGAGTCACAATTATCATGTGGACTCAAAAGCCCGCCATAGCCCCAAATTCGGGGCAACCGAATTGAGTTTACGCCCCAACAGCGTGTTTGGGCAGTTTTCACATCGTGCCCCGGAAAATTGGTATCCACATGTTACATCTACACGGCGTTGTAACCTGAAGACCTACGCCGACATATTCATCGCTTTGAGAACCGCAGATCTCGTACATGTGTACTTATGACACATTTAAATATTGCCCTCCCGTTTAAGACATCCGAAAACAAAGAAAAATATATAAAAATGTCATAGATCATAAAATACATTTTAGATAGTTTTTCGTTCTTGTCTTGCATTCAGCAGGTGATAAATCCAGAATTTGTACTTCATTATCTTTCTAATACCTTGACCAATATCACTTAAAAATTGGTCTTAGGGAAATGTGGATTGAGGTTGTTGATTTTATTCATGTCTCAGGACAGGGGCCTTTGGCGAGCTGTTGTGAATACAATGACAAACATGATTTCATAAAAGACGAGTGAATTTTTAGTACCTGAGCGTACTATTAATATTTTAAGGTATACTCTGCTCCATAAGTTTTGCTGCAGAAACACTGGAACAACTGGAGATGAAGGTGGCAGGGGCCGAGGGCTCGCCACTCAGGCGCAACAGAAGAACCACACACACGTAAGTCCAAACGGCGTAATGACCACGGGTCTTCTACTCTGGTGCCACAGGGACCATCGTGAAAGAGCGTAATCTTTACATTGAGGTCCTCAGTCTATTTGCTTACCCCAGGGTAAGAGATTAAGTTTTAAACAGCTGTTAAAATTAGCATGAGACGAGATTATTACAGGATCTTGCATACCGTGTTTATTGAAATGTATTTTTATGTAAATAAGAGGTTGCAACGGGGGGTAAAATTAATTCAGCAATTTCTTTCTACATGCATTTCATTAAAGAAAGGAAAGTAACATGTAATTCCTTTCTCACAAAGAGTACCAAGTACAGTACATCCAGTAATTCACAAATATCCTTATACGAAAAACCATCTTTAAATAAAATTTTCAGTTCGATTTGTACTTCGTCTAAAGTACATGTTATTTTTTACCGGTTAAAATCATAATAAAATTCTCTTAATTTTTTCAACATCACTTATTAACAAATTTCGTACAAATCTGTTAAGTAGTTTCACTGACAAAAAATACATACATTCAGTTTGTTGTTTTCCACACGAAAATGTTAATAACCACATTTTATGGCAAGGCTTATAAGCCAGTCTTGCACGAGCTCTCGTCTGTAGAATAGCGTTAAAGAAATGATGTAATTAGCTTGCGATTATTCTCCGAGACCACAATCTTTGTCTGATTATCTTGGTCAGATCTTTTTCTGTTTTTTTTTAACATGCTGTATTCTATGTGCATGATGATAGTTCTACGTCAGTGGACACGTAGATTGACGTCACGTTAAATAAATCTTGCGGTCACATTCAAACGGATTAGTTCATTTAAATTTATCTAATCTCATGAGGTTGAGTTTTCTCACACATAAACAATTGAGTGGGCTGATGACTGAAGACCTGCGATTATTCCTGTGTGAAGTGCATTCGCTCATTTCTGACCGTGAAATTTATAAGTGGGGTATGTGACATATCACCGTGTTATAAATGACCGTTATTATTATGCATGCTTCAGCAAACTAAAACCAAAGAAAGGGATTATTTTCTTATGTATGGTACATTCAAATTAATGCCTCTTAATAACTTTGTTAGTGTAACATAAATAGACTAGTTACATTACCCAATCAACCATGTGATACAGAGTCTTCCTTCGGTAATTAATAAATTTTCTCTTGTGTATATATATATCCTCCTTTTGCTGTAACTGAATATTTAACATCTTGCTTACAAATGTCTGACACTAAACCCCATCCTGAGATAGTTAATTCCAATTAAATTCCTTCGCAACACGCTTTGATGAGATCCGTTTCAATATTGTCCACCCATCTACCAGAAACATAGTGTTTATGTTAGCCGTGTAGTCTTTAAAAATTCTATTTATCGTGGTTTTAACCGAGTAACATTTGTTGTTGCATATGAGTGCACCATGGAATATGAAATACGATCACAGAAGTCTCTTGTAATTGAGCCTGTATCATGTCTCATTTTACGAATTTTGTATCAAGCCACATAGTTCAGTGAACATGACATGGGGATGTAAGCTTATTACGTAAACCGTTGAAGAAACATCGTTAAATAACCAAACAACCAATCGTCCACGATTTATGCCAATTCGCAATAAGTCTGAACTCGTTCTACTCATCTCAAAGTTAAGAAGCCTGTATGTATCTCATTCTTGCATAAAGTATCCATTTTTGTCCATAGGAACTCGTAATACACCTCCCCTACATAAATACGGAGTCTAAATGGAACACGCCCCTGTTTCTGTATGTTCATTCCGTGCCAAGCATCACAGATACACCCAGAGTGAATCGTACCATAGCATCGCTGAACCAAATATTCTCTGTGTTGGTCGAAGCAAGATGGCGTTTACGAAATTTTGTGATACGAGAAGACGAGAATGTTTATTTAAATATTTGGTTGTTCGAAGATTTTGTAAGATCATAATTGCTGTTTTGTGGTTCGTCGTGTTCTTTAGAAGGATTCTGTGGCATTATTAGAGGGCTGTAGCCTAACATTGATAACTAGAAATGTGATGTTTGTTCAGCTATACCCAATAAGAAAAGTGACTAGTTCTGTTAAACTAAATACGTGGTGAATGAAAACGATTAAGCGAGTGTGTGAATTGCTGATGTATCATCGGAAAACGGGTACTTTATTGAATCTATAACTGTTTACAGTGGAATTAGACTTAATGTAGATGTTTTGCGTGATATTTACAAACGTCATATACATTTCCTTCAGTTCTTCCTGCACCATGGTTACCAGAACAGTTGGTGAGTACAGAAATGTGTTATTTTTCTTCCTTCAGTGTGTTTACCACCTGTAAAATATGAGCAAACATGCAATGCTGTGTAGCTATTTATCCCTGCCCCACTAAACTAACCTGTATCAAAGCAGCCATCTTGATTTAACGTGCCAGTTAATACGTGCTTGCTAGACAGTTTTGGTGATAATGACGTGATAAGGTTGAAACAGAAATACAGAGTTATTACAAAAGAACACGTTCATAACATTGTTATGAGTGAACCTTACTGGATACAAAATTGAATTCTAAGAAAGTGTAATTCAGAATTTGTTTTCACATACGTAATTCTTTTGTGATGATGTTTTGTAGACTGTTATTCTTCTTTTTGTTATTTTAAACACAAAACACAATACAGTACTTAAAATTAGTTTAAGTTTGTGCTCACAATGCAATATCAGCAAAGTGCAATAGCATTGACGCTCCAGATATGTAATTACTATGTACTGGGGTCGAATCCATGCTGTCTTGACTGTGGCTCTTCATTGTTTTTCTTAGACTGTATACGATATTGAAGAAACATTGGACTGAACTGAAATAGGCCACGATTGTCCCTTTCCATTTTGGTATATTTTAATTAATTCTGTTTTATTCGGAACTTCATAAACATCTAGACGAAAACCGTTTGTTCACAAGATACGGTGTCAGTGTTGTTCTGGGTTTTGACGTCGTGTGAACTAGTATGTAGATACCAACATTTCAATAAAAAACATACTGTCTCCATCTTCCCTTACGAGAGTACGTAGTATCACAACCCAACATAAAATTTCCACATTGAAGTGGAAACCATTTATAGTTGCGCACGAAACATTAAAAAAAATCATCTTAATTGAGTAGGCCAATAAGTTTCAATTCCACCAGTGAATCTAAATGTGGGAACAGTTTTGTTTAATATATTAAGTTAGATTTATTTAATAAAATTTACGTTACGTTTCTGCTGGGTACAGTAAACATAAATGCAACAAAAAATCTGTTATTATATCATTACTTTACAAATGCAGGTCTTTTAAAATGAATTTGTTCTTTGTTTAGTATTGGGCATCATACAGAAATACTTTTGAACCATTTAACAGACATTGATGAAGCTTAGTATAAGCTTACGTCTTCGTGATTATATAAACAAATTACAAGATGAATCGAAGAAAAGTTAGTTTAAGGAAGGATTAATGGATTTCTGAAATATCAAGAGGTTTACTCTCTTATCTGATCAACGTGAGAACTATGGGTTTTTTCCTTATTCGAATTTATTGAAAGCAGTTTTCTTCCTCAAGGTAATTTTAATCCCAGGTCACTTAATCGCACGTCTCATGTTTCCAAGGAAACTACCGTGGCATATGATTTTATTGTTCAGATAAAACAAACGAGGTACGTGTAATGCAACATACTACATGCACAGAAGCAACTTTCCATTTCCTTAATGGTCCTGGGTCAGGCTAGTTGTTTGTTTGAAGTCGCTGTCATTATGATAATTGCATTGTGCATCAGTGTCTCTTGTATGCGATCTGAGGTTCTCATGGCTGTGAAGATATGTTGTATCTTCAGTAAGAATCCTGAAGGCAGTACGTGTGTAAATGCACACAGGAAGAAAAATACCAGAAGTTCTGAATCCGTAATTTGAGAACTAGCTGACTGATACGGTATCTTTATTCTGAATTTTGTAGTCGCTCAGCTGTCCATGAAATTCCTCTCCTTATATCGAACTCAAAGATTCGTCAAATGTGTCCTCCTTCTGAGCCATTTGAATTCAAAAGATGCATCTCATCGCCCTGATGATGGAGGCAGCAAGGACATCCGAAACGTCGGTAAATTTCTACCAGACTACACGGCGTAAAAACCCCAGATTCACCACCGTGAAAACCTCAAATCCTACATTTGAATTAAGTTCTTATTCTCAGAAATATTTCTTTTCAGATCTATTTTAACTTGTTGCTGTAATTTCCCATTTTTGTTAACATTCCCACATTGTCAGAGAAATCGTGAATTATGTAGATCCTTGTATTATCATTTGGTCCCTTAATGTTATCATCGAACATCGAATTATAACGTGTGATATTTCAGATTTTCACATGAGTGACAATTTAGTTCGTGGTCTTCTGAGCTGTGACACTCCCTAACCCTGTAGATGGTTATTATCGTTTTGGAGAAACATACTTTTACCATCTTATACCCTGAAGAATAAGGCAGTGCATTTATCTGAAGCGTTGCTAACCACCTACAAAAATACAAAGGAAGAATATCTGGAAATGTACTTCACCTTTTCTTCGTATTTAGGTCTGCATTGATTTCCCTGTTCAGTGCCCGCATGGAAAGTTTCTCTGCGTGAAAATTTATCGATAAGTAAACAGTGACTTCGTGCGATCCAGACATTTGCTACAGGCTGATTTAACAAGATGTGACGTCATGACGCACACCAGTTAGCTTGTGCCACGCATGGTCAAAAGTTCAACTAGGATGAAACAATAAGACATCAGCAGCTTCTTAGCCGTTACATCCTGTCAACGGTAATTTATAAGTTCCATCATTCATAACTTACGAGTGAGCAAATGGCCCCGTCAACGCAGAGTGAAAAAAAGTTCGATTCCAAAGCAATCTTTCTGCTTACTTTCGTAACACTGTGTTTGTTAATTATGACAACAGTTGACGCTTCATCTAGCAGTCAACAGGATTTTCTTGCCGTAGAATAAATCACATTTTTTGCTATTTCTGACCTCAAGATTTTTTGAAGTGTTTGTTTTTCTGCGAGTAAAATTTAGATGACCTCTTTCAGTAGGATGGTCCAACCTCTTTTCCCCTCATTCCAAAAATAGTTTTCCCATTTAACCCAAGGGCCAAGAAACCTCTCGTGGCTTTATTTTTGAAAACAATTGACCACTTTTAGCAACCTGTAACATTCCTTATTCATAAAAGACAAACTTTCTTAGTACGAGGTGCGATCGGAATTGCCAAAGACTTGCCAAAACGGCTACGGAAACCTATGAAATGCTAAAGCAAGCATTTGGGGAGTCCGCAATGGGTCGTGCACAAACTTTTGTGTGGCATTCACGTTTTAAAAATGGCCGAACCTCTGTCGATGATGACGAGCGTTCTGGACGACCATCTTCGAGCACAACGCCCGAAAATGTTACGAAGATTCGGCAGGCCATTCACGAAGATCGACGTCGTACCATCTACGACTTGTGCGACATTGTTGGGGTAGGCTATGGGACCTGTCAGCTGATTCTAAAGGAAGAACTCCCCATGCGACGCATCATGACAACGCGCCAGCGCACACCGCCCTCAAAGTTCGGCAGTTTTTGGCCTTAAACACCATGGCCGTCATCCCGCACCCTCCTTATTCGCCGGATTTAGCTCCGTGTGACTTCTTCCTCTTCCCAAAGATGAAAGTTCAGCTAAAGGGAAGGAGATTTGAGACGATAGAAGAGATTCAGGCAGAATCGCAGATGGTGCTTGACAGGCTGACAAAGAAAGATTTCCAGGGATGCTTCCAGGCTTGGCAGCGGCGCTGGGATCGTTGTGTTCACTCCCAGGGGAACTACTTCGAGGGTGATGGATGAATTTATTACCTGAGATAAGTGTACGGGTTTTTATACGCGCAGTCTGGAAACCTTTCGATCGCACCTCGTATGTTAATAAATACAAGTTTCACTGAAATGTGCGCAAATTACTATCGACTCGCACGGTGTTTCAAAACTCCTGCAAAAGCGATGAGTGATACAGTTTTCACCCGGTGAACCTGCTTTTTACGTCTGCGACTTGAAGTCTTTGGCACATATTTCTCGCGCACATTAAATGAGCAGACGAAATAAGTCACGATTTTTTTCAAATACTTTGAATCAAGGCATGTAAATGAGCTCGTAGAAACCAGTAACACATTAATGGATAATTTTCCGGACGTGGTTACGATCGGTCTCGGGCCGAACGTGGCCCGCGAGCCGCCAGTTGATAACACACTGACGCAGCGTCCTATTGAGAAGCTATTAGTTGTTTAGCCTGTCAACATATCTCGGATTTTTTAAAATCTTAAATGCCTCATCTGTAACTGTGCTAACTATCGGAGGGGGCAGCGTAGCACGATGACGTTCATACCTGTAGAAAGAACGGGAGTCACAGGGTCTTCGCCCCCCCCCCCACTTTCCTAGCCCCTGTGCTGCCTGCAAATAGTGACTTCCTCGCCTGGGAAGGGCACTCCAACGCGGCATAAGAATACCTTTATCACACTTCCTCGGGACTTCTTCATTTTTAAGAGTTATAATGACGAACACGTGTGGAGTTACTTTAATATTTGTTCTTAGTCATATTTAATTGTTTTCCTCATTTCTGTTAGTTATTTTTATTGAAACCGACAAGAGGACGAAGGTCCACGTCCAGTTTAATTTAAATTCAAACCTCGTAATGTTATGGCAGAAGCTTAATATCGTGTGAAGGTGCCGATAGATCAAGGGCGTACAGAGTCAGTGTTTAATTTAGAAGTGTGACCAGTCGTTAATAGGCTCTTGTTACACGAGGTTCTAGTTCCAAACCCGGATGTTTACTTGCGGTTTGGAAAGAAGCGACTGGTAACAGAAAAACAAGAAGTTGGCTGACTAATGCCGCCATCTCCCGGACTGAGCTGACACCGTGACCTCGGATAAACAAATGGCCTGCCCTGAGAGTCGGCCCACAGTTCCCATCTCAGTCAGAACAAACTTATGGTTTGCTTGCCTGCCTGTCTACACGGCACTCCTACTTTACCCGAAACTCCACACGGTCTTCGCTGTCGCTACAGGTGAACGTGAGTCAGGGGTAGGCCGTGCGCCCCGTCAGGATTACCCCAGAAAAGTAGAAATCTGGTTTTTCCATTGGATAGGAGGCTGGGCGGGTTACAGACCCGGTTCGGAAGTAGTGGCGAACAGAAACATCGTTCTCTGCTGGGGAATCAAACCGCGGTCGTCTAGCTAGACAGCTTTTTGTAAATGTGTGTAATTCAAGAGGGTTTCTGAATGAAATCCCGTGATTTCCACTATTAATTGTTTAAAATATAAATAGACTGCCTGTTCAGGATACTGTATCTCCTCTGAAGTGATGTACGTGTTCTTTCAGTAATAGTAATTTCGATGTATTTTTTGTATAATTTTGACACTGGACGAAATAAACACAAACATCGAAGTATACAAAATATGTCGATATAATGACAGAATAAAGATAATTAGTTTCTACGAATTAAATGTATTTTATTTCTCTTTCATGTGATTTCTAACATGAATCAGTGAACATTAAAAATTGTAAATATTATAGAAAAATTATAGCGAGTCGAAGAAGTTTGGCGACATGATCTCACATCGTTCCTTAGTTATAGATTATTAGCCTATTACTTATGAGAACTCTGTCGGAAGAATTGCGTACTAAAATTATAATTAAATTGTGAAAGATAATTGTGATGTTACAGTTTTATAATACCTTGACGTATCGTTCCTGTTCATCTGAACTGCGACATGCAATTTACATTTGGACTCTCGGGTAGTGAAGACGTCTGTTTGACCCACAAGATGTCTGTACATTCCCGTCAAATATTATCGCACAAATGGAAGACAGCCTTCACTTGCTGAAGACCTGACACACCACGGGACAGAATTCCAGCCCTTACTCTCGTACCCGGAGGCTGAGGCTGGGTACGGGCATGGAATAATAAGGAAGCGGTGTTTTGAGACTAGCTGTGTGTGTCGAAGACAGGCTGTCATCACGGGATGACATGGTGCGCAGTGACGGGGCCCCCCTGCACGGGCTATAAGTGCTGTACCGGATCCTTTATGGGCACAACCCCCCTCCCCCCCACCTCGCTGATTGTAGACACTGGAAATGACTCCGAACGTCCTGAAGAAGATGTGTCTTTGTAAATAATGATAAGGACATAAGTCATGGTAATGGGAGAAGTTACTGAGTAACGCTGCGGTGACCAGGCTAATTTAATTTAATTAAATTAAATTAAGACTTCCCGAAGAAACAAGGTCGCCGTCTTCGTACGAAACGCGATATCTCGTTAGTGTCACGGAAATGGTTAATAATATTTGTAGAAGTCTGCTTTTGAGCTTATTGTAATAATTTTTCGCGTATGATTAATTTCTTCCCGGGTTTCCGTGTTCTGGGCGGCTCCT
>NW_019060166.1:303667-318467 GCF_000696155.1 Zootermopsis nevadensis | reverse complement strand
TTGCACTCTACAGTGGATTTATGCATTCAACTTAACCACAAAGTGGCTGTTCTAAATGAACCTGTAAGATCTTTATGTTCGGATCTTGATAGTGTTGCTTTAAAGTTAGTTAAGGAATTTACCCTCACCAGAATGACTTCCAACTAACACCATAAACTGCACGTAACCATCGCTGATTTATAAATTCGCTGTTTTCTTAACATTCTCAAGAACAGAATGTTTAAACATACGTCCCCTTTACTCCTACCTGTGATACACGACCACGGACTATTATAAAGATATCTCACATGAAGGATCCCCTGGGAACATTGCAGAGTTTATGTTCGTTTCAGATTGCTGATCTACTTTGGAAAGGCGTGTACTGCACGTTATAAAGTGTAATTGTGACTGCTTTTGTTAAGATTTATATAAATAGTTTATTTTTAACCGTGAAGTCCAAAACGGCCTATATACCGGGGTGCTGTAGACCAGTGGTATTCAACCTTTTTTGTTCGCGTACCCCCAGATATAATTTCTCTTCAACTTCGTACCCCGAAAGTTGTTGGTGTATAATTCAAGTAATACATTGTATATAATCTACATCTAAAATAAATTAAATAAATTACATTACTGATTATTCAGTGTTTATCATAATTTTTTTTTTAAATTTCACGTACCCCCTAAGATGTCTTTGCGTACTCCCGGGGGTATGCGTACCCCAGGTTGAGACCACTGTTGTAGATAATATTTTAGACCACTGTAAGCGGAAGGCGAGTGGTTAAAATTACACAGTGAGAAGCGTCATAATTTGTACACTAGCGTTATGAAATCAAGCAGGATGAAAGGATAAATGCATAGAAATTTTAGTTGGTGAACCTGAATCAAACACGCCGCTTGGGAGAACTAGTCAGAGAAATATTAAAATAAATTTTAAAGCAGTATCAGGGTGTGGACTGGTTTATTCTTGCTTCGTCTCCATGGACTTTTTTAAAGCCGCTAGTGATCGACTATGTTAATTCGACAAGGCCTCTTCACAGAACGCTCTTGTGACTACGAGTCAGTACGTGATCTAACCTAACCTAAACCTAATAATGTATACCTTAAACCGGGATACCAACAAACATTTTGTTTTGAAGGGCATCTTCAGTTCCTTTTCGGAACTAGTAGATGTATTTTTGACTCAAGGTCTGTCACGCCTGGAGGTTAAGCCACGTGTTATCCATTACCACGTTGTCTTCCCCCGGACCACCACCAGATTAAATCTGCTTCACAATTAATTTTAGCAGCTAACCAGTAATCTGTGACGAAAGAGAGCATCAGAGGATCTAGAAAACCCCAAATTAACTTCCGGTCTTTCCAGATTATAACAACGAGGCTAACAACTGGCACAAAATCTACAAAACTTTCGTTTTATGCAAGTCTGAAGCTTGATCCCGTGTGGCGCCTTGTAATTTTTTGGAAGTCGTTAAATTTTAGGATGAATTAATCGCCTCCATCTTCAAGGTTAAAACTGAAACGTTCCTGTGACATTACCCACGTATCTATGCACCGCCGAGACCACAATTCGCATCTTTACTGTGGAAATACGAGTGTACATCCAACCACGTGTCCGTCTTGAACTGGTCTGGAGATGTTTTCTGAACAAAGTATCGCATTCATTTTAGCCTTTTTTCGCGAATCTGTATGTCCAGCCCATCTTAATTAATCTGCTGGAAGTAATAACGTCTACTAATAGTAAGTGTGGGGTGGAGAGAATGGAGCTTCTAAAGATGTTTTAGGTCCCAGGATCCTTGTCGGCACTGTTTTGCCCTTGGGTTATTGTACCTTCATGAGGAACAGATTTTGTGTCATCCTGTGCATGTGTAGCTTTACTCGATACGCCTAATACAGGTCAATTATGATACCGGGCTTTGTGTAACTCGTGTAAGAAGAAAGCAAGGTACTTACTTTGTGCCTGCCTGTCTGCAGTCCACTCCTTGCAATTGTTCTCAGTTAACACACATTTATCGAACAGACACACGTTTATTGGAACAGTGGTCTAAGGGACTATGATTTGAACGCATTCAAGGTTAGAGACCCTAAAATTTAGGGCACGATTACTGGTTCTAGGTCTGAAAGAGTAGCATGTTTGCTCATTCCGTGGATTCAACACGATTCCGTGAAAGGTCGCGTGGTTGTAAAATGTATTTTTGTACTCTGGATTCCCGTTCTTGTTGCTTCGCGGGTTGTAGATGCTGTAAAGCGTCTCCCCCCCCCCCAACCCTCACAGGTCACACGGCACAACAGGTCTTCCGCAAGCAGTACAAATCATGGAGAAAGAATGGAACACCTCTTCGTGTTTCCATAGCAAGAAACCGTACTGAATTTTTTTTTTCGAAGTTTTTCTAATATCTGTGATGATGCACATCGTGAGTCATGACAGGAAGCAGAATGGTCATAAAACAGGTTTCCAGTAGCAAAGGTATGCCATTAATGGAACTGCCCACTTGTGCAGGACAGTCGTATAAGAAAATAGGCCTGTGCCTGAAGAAGGTGCTTGGAACGACGAAGCGCTAGGTTTGTATCCGGGAGTTATTCTATTCGAATCTCTCGGCCTCCTTTACCAGCAATTGCAACCATATTTTGTTTTCCAAAAGCAAATTCACGAAATGTACTTTAAAGTAGGCCACTTCTGTCTGCTTCCGAAACGACTTGTAGCGACAATAAACAACCCGAGGAACAATGTCGGCGAATGCCGATACAGATCCTTGAAGTAGGCCATGACCGTCAGTTTCCACCAGACAACACGACATCCCATCTTCATACTTGGGTTTTATCTTGATACAGGTCAGAGCTACTATTCAAAGTGCAGAGCCGGATGTAATTGCGTTCCGAAGGCTACTTACTGTATTTCGTGCTGATAGAACGTCTTCCGCTTAGGCTGCCACGCCACCCTTAACACTTGTCAGATGGTCTGATTTGTTACGCGATTATTCATCTATTGAGAGACAGAGACGGATATACTCGGTCGCTTAAATGCTGTGAGAAAGGAGAGACCGAGTGAAGAATTCCGAGACTTCGGAGTTACACTGCGAAAGAACTGTTACGTGCTTCGATGATTAAGTGTAATAAGAGTGCGGTGTGTGAGGTTAAAAAATTAATTTCAAGGGCGTTGTGTGGGTGTTGCCATTACTGTGAAATAGTGACCGCTTGAAAACGATGCTGTCTTTGAAATGGATGATGGTGTGTGGTCAGTGACGCAAGTAATGACTCATCCTGATGATATGGCCTGTGCTGAGAAGCGACTGGCTATCAGAATCTATCTGTTCTGTAATAATGTATGGTGTCCGCATTAGGATGACATCCGCTTCGAACCCAGAAGCATAATTTTTATTGGAATATTTTTTTTATTTTATTTCACTGCAAAGACAAACACAGGATGATTCAGTGAGTTTTGAAAAAAGTTCTGGCGCCTTAATTGGTACAGATACAATCTGACGGTTGAGGCGGTGTGTTCATGAGAATAGCACACTGTCGGGTTTGCTGGAATGTACTGGAAAGAAAGCTCTGTTCTGACTTTGAAGCTCCGATACACGAGGAAGCCCGATGAATGGGAAAAAGAGAATTTTTTTTGAGGTTAAAACTCTGAGGGTGTCAGGATAAGTTGAAGAGTCTTTCGAGGAACACAGAAATGAACCACTTATGCATATGAGGAAAAGTTCTCAACTATTAACAATGGGAGTGACGCGAACATGTGATGTGGGTGGACGAGGAAGTTGAAGTTCGGCGGTGGGAGGAGGGTCCCAAGAAGTCCGGGTTCATCTCGAGCTGATGAAGATAGACGGACAGACAGAGTGAGACAGAACGTGTTACATGCATGAACTGCAGGCTTGTTCCCACACCGGGACTGACTGCAAACAGCAGCAAAGGATGAAAGATGCGAAGGTTAACTAGTTCTTCACGACTATGAGTATTGGGATCAGTCATACTTAACTAAAAATTACACGCGTCAGCTTTATGAGTCGGTAGACACTGTTCGTCTTGAACCGTCGGTGCAGCAAGTGACGCCCGACGTCTGTCAGGTGGTTGTAAATTCGGCTTATTTTCTGGAGATCCTGGGTTCGATTATGGGCGTGCACAACGACAGTCCCGACTTTGACACAGTTTAAGTTGAGTGACAACTTGTTAGACCTAGGCGCAGATGGAAGGATAATATTAAAGAAATAGTGACGACGTGGATTGATCCAAGTGGCTAGATGTTTCAGCGCTGGAAATATATGAAGTACTACGTCTGGAAGGCATCGAACACAGAACTTGTGAGGATAGGAAACAGTGGGAGGGGGGAAACGACGCTCACTTCTGTGGAGATTATAGAGAAAAATTCGTTCTTTTGAATGTTTGACGTTTTTACGGCTCTGACGATGAAGATGTTTTGTGTGTTTTGGCTCCCTGTTGACACGCAGGTAGTTGAAAACGTTTTGGAGAGACACACTGTGTCCATCTTCAGGGCTGAATTTTTCGTGGCTGGGAAGTATGTATGGTATTGGATTAAGGGAGCGTTGAGGGATTGGGCCAAGACAGTGAGTGAAGGGGGGAGGAGGGGGTTCCGAGCCAATAGGAAGCCCCCAAATAGATTTCAGAGGGGTATCTTCGTCACTTCAGCCCTGAAGATGGAGACGGTATGTTTATCCGAAACTGTTGTGATCTACGGACGACTCTACACGGCGTCAGAACCCAGAACAGCATCTTCAGTTCATGAGATAGTTCAGGAATAGTAGAGTGCTGTATTATCAGCACCGGCATTGAAGTCTCCCAGGCCCTTTAAATGCATTGTCTGAATGTCTCTCAGAATTAGACGAATTATAATATTAGAAATAGCTTAATTACTCCTGTGCCCGCGTGGCGACCGGTCTGGGAACGCTTGTAGTATGAATATTTGATGAGAGAAACCGGTAACGACATTTAATGTCCGCTTGCACCTCGGAGCAGCGCCATTGATAATAAATTACCACTCAATGTGTTGTTGTTTGGACGTTTTGACAAGGAACACAGTCGCGTGCCGTGTCTGGCATTTTGCGGTGTCCTCGGCCTGAGAAACGAGACCTCCTGCACACGGTCTCGCATCGCGACCTCTCTTCGCCGAAATGTTGGCCCCCGGGGGGGGGGATCGGCGCTGACAACACAAATCGCTCAACTGCATTTGTAGCCCCGTGCTACATCACGTCCCACGGAAACTACAATTACTTCTACGCCCCAGAAATACTGATTTTACAGAACGGTGATACTCGTGAAAGTTGCTGTCTTTTAGGATGTCGTGTAGTCAATCAGAAATAGACCGACGTTTCGAAGGAACTTACTACAACCATCATCAGGGCGATCTCCCTGTTTTAAAATAAACCTTTTCTGTTTGCAGATTGACCCTTTTTATTACTTGTATTATTATTTAAAACTGTTTATATTATATTATATGTGTGGTTATTAGTATTAAATATGCTTGTCCTTTTCATTAAATTTCTTAGGTGGGCAAAGTTTCTTTTAAACTGCGTTTGTGCTTCTCATTATTTGCTACTGTTTTCCTTCAAATTTATGTTCATACCTTAATGTATTTAATTGTTCTTTTGGAGAAACAGGTCGTCACTTTTCTTGAACATTTTAAGGGCCAGTTTTGTTCTTACACACGCACATATATGTACTACGGTAAAACCCTCTTGTTGCCGTATATATAGACCACACTTCTAACTACCTTTTACTGTTGAACGTTTTCATACTATGCTAGGTTATCTCACTCAAAGATTGTGAATATTTTTTCCTGTATGTAATTGATATTTCTAGTCAGCGAAAGAAGCATCACTTGCCATCTGTAAACAGTTAAAGCTTTGTGTAGCTTTTCAACAGCAGAAATTACATAGGTCTATTACCATGGTAACATTAACACAAGAAGTTTTTTTTAATTAAAGTCAACATGAAAAGGGATAAAAGATTCAGGTATTCCTTTGACCCAAAGCACGTGCATACACAACCTTTATCGTGTAACGAAGTCCTGGTTTAGTGGTACTAGGAAGACAAAGAAAGAAACACGAGGTTTAATTGCTTAATAAATATTCATGGTCCTTGTGCAGTTGTGATTATAAACACGGCATTAGTTCACGCAGAGCTTGCATGAGCCAGGAACGTATGGTTGTTTCTCGCACGCACAGGGAACTGGTTAATTACAGCATCGAAAAATATGTTTCAGATCTAACTCACGGATATTTATGTTTGATGAGGGAATAGATGTGATCTGATCTCTCATAATTCACTGATTCCTTGTCCCTTTTGTCATATTAAGTAAATGTTTAAATTTCTTATACGCGGCTCTGAATTATTTTGGCGCTGTTAAATAATTAACGCGTTGAGTGACGCTTACTACAGTTTTCTCACTTCTTGTTTAATCGGTAATGAATGAAATGCTGTGTTTATTTTGAGGTTAAATTCAGTCGATGACTTTGAATACTGCATGAATATCACAGGTCAACCTAGTGTTATTAATGATATCAGAGAACGTCAGTAATCTGGACATGTAGCTGGAATATCGAAGACAAGGATTGCTTGAAGGCCCACAAATATCCTCATTATTTTATCTCCCTCAGTATTTTACGCCTTTATTCTGATGATGTATGTATTTGCTCATCTACAAAATCTGTATAAGTTTTCCACTCATTGTTTTATTATTTTGGTTTGAGAGACTGTAGCCTACTTAACTACAAAACAGTTGGTGTTTTTTCCATCAGGAGGCATCCACAAATCAGTAATATTCCGTTCTAAATAATATCAGAAACATAATATTCATGGAAAGTAGCTTTGTCCTCTGACTCTTGTGTTCGACGTTCCAGGTCTTGAACTGGAAGCTGAAACAGTCGACAGTCGCCTGCAGCAGTAGCGTCGCTTTTAACCGGGTGCTTGAAATTTATGTATGTTTTATTACGAACCACTGTCAATCCGTATAAGATATATTTCAAGAACTGCGTTCGTGTGCAGTCAGAAGAGCATCTGTGCAGAAAATTGCAGGATGAATTGATTTATGACTCACTGAATTGTGTATGCATGCAGCTGGAAATTTTCATTACGAAGCAATTTACACGCAAAAAAACAAAAGTTGTGACAAGAACGTGTATCGAATTTGAGCCAGAAATCATCGTTTCTGAAGACAGATCACTAATTGTGATTTGTATTGATAGTCAATTGTAAATTAAAAGTAAAGGTGAGTTGGCATTTAATTTTTATGATGCATTAAAAATCGTGATATATTATGATTTAAGAAAAAAAAGTTTTTCCTGGTAGCCAGCGTGCATTTTTGAACCATGATTTAGTGAGATTGAGATAACGTTTAACAATTGTATAACTTTATAAAGGCCATCTCTGTAGAATATGAAACAACAAGGCAGGAGTTTGAAGTCCAAATTCAGACGCTGTTTTCTATTACAAGAACACCTACACAAATTAGCCCTGAAGATGTACTCAATATATTTCTCCGAAACATCATCATCATCATACTCCCCGCCGTGAAAACCTCAGATCTCACATAGATCAGGAGTAGTTTTGTTGTATTAATGCACGGTTAGATAATCTTTATGAAGACTTCTTGGTGTTGAATACGTCAGACCGCATTCAGGCCAGTTGTAAGTTTCTCTAGCTAACGTGTCTGTCTTGTTTTACTTTGTAACGTAAACAAAACAGAGCTAAGCTAATAAGCTAATTGTATAAGGGAGAGCCTTTTACCTGATTATCTTTTGTATGTAAATTTCTCATTCTATAAAAACATCTAGCAGTGAAATCCCGAGATAAGATCTTTAAAATACATATGCCATGTCAAAGGAAACTACGAAGGAATCCCACATTAAAAGGATCCAAACAGGAATTATGGTCTATTAGTTCGGCAACCGTTTGTTTAAGAAAATATTATTTCCGAAGGTCGAACCAGGGATATAGTGGTCGAAGCTAGAAGCTGAACGAACCTTTACTGACATATAGTGGTATAGATTGCTCAGCACTTTAGCTCCATACCGCCTAATAGAAATAATTGTAAGAGGAAAATTAAGCAGGACTTCATTTATATGCAATGATGCGGCCTGATCTTATTACGAACTTCCACAAATGCGTTAAGAGATGAAAATTATTATCGACAAGTCAACACGATATAAAACAGTTCATATTTACATGTATATTAATTCGACAATAAACTGCTATCGGCGACTATGTAACGAATTTGTGACTTCCTAGTGAGGCTCTTCTGAGGCAGTCAACTGTTTATGAAGAACAGACCGGCTACATCGTAAGTGTTCTTTGGAGCATGTGTGAGGCATTAAAGAGTCAATCTGTGCCGGCCCAAAAATCCGCTATCAAATTGCGAATTTTTGCGTCTTAAAATTACCGTCTTCTGGGACGTTGCGTCGTGCAGTCTCATAGAAACTAGCCGACGTTTCAGAGGTGCTTGTTGTCTCTTATCACCAGGGCGATAAGGGCACTGATGACGGATACAGTTTGCTATCTTCATACTAGCCTCCGTAAGAACCTGAAATCTCACGCTTTGGTGTGCCTGTGCTCGAGGTTCACCAGACAGAATTTAGTGCATATTAGCCGACTTGTGTTTTGTCGCGTGCTGTATGTCCGACCTTTCTTATATTCAGCCATATTCTGACTAGAGTAGATAATATGCATGGCCAATTCATTTACGATTCTGCGTGTACGACCAAAGTAATTATAGTACGTTTATTTAAAGCTATTAAACCATCGAAAGAACTCACAAATACTCTGCATTGGAGTTCTTTAATCCCTGATTGGAATAACCTGGCCAGGAACTGAGCAGTTCCGGTTATGATGAGGCAGCTCAGATGGCGCACTCATCAAGGTTGCATGCCGTTCTTTACTGCCGCATCTTAAACCATATTTTATAATTCCGATATTTATGTATAGACTAGAAAATTTCCAGCCAACTGGAAAACCTTCGGTAGCAAACACGCATGGTCATAAATATCATCCCGTATGGCCCAAAATCACTTAACAGCGTTGCCATGGCCACTGTTATAACAAACACAAACAGTGCGAATAGAGACTTAAGAAAAGAATTTTCACCAACCACAAATTGTCTGCTATCAGATTTATTTATCTCGTTCCTTTTTGTTTGTTTCTTTCTTCCTTCCTTCTTCTCTTTTCTTCGTCAGTTTGCGTCTCTCTGTCTTCTTGTATTCGTTTGTTAAGTTTGCCTTTCGTTCCTTTATTAATTAATTCTTTGTTTGTTTCTCTCTCTGTGATACCGAAGGCCTGAAATGGCAACGTAGTTCTAGGGGTGTGTGAGATTCTACACCCTCACATTCTGACTATAACAGCGACAATCCATGCTATTGCATATCCTCCTCAGTGCAAGTGTTCGCATAGATACGAGCAGTGCTATGTCACCTCTGTGTTCAAGACATGCGTTACCACGAGTTGACGTTCAGAATACTTTGCTTTCCCATATGCTGTCTAAAGACCTAAGGATTAAAATATACAAAAAAAGATACGTTTTTTAAATTTTACGTGTTGTTTTGTATGGTTGTAAATTTTGTTTTCTCACTTCTTTTGGGAAAGACACAGTTCGGGTGATTCGAGAAGAGGACATTTGTGTCTTGCAAAAATTATGTGAGAGGGGACTGGAGAAAACTGCATAATGAGGGGGTCCATAAATTGTTCTCTTCGCCAACTATTGTTAGGATCAAGTACCCAAGGAGGATGATGGGGCAAGTGGAACTCTCGAGGAGATTAGAAATGCGTAAAAAATTTGGTACAGAAATCCTGACGAGAACAGTCATTCGGAACACCTAGGAATACATGGGAATTTATTAAGTAAAATGGGTCTTAGGGAAAAATATGTTGGGACGTCGTGGATTGGATTTATCTGTTTCATGATACAAACAAGTGTTTGCTTCTTGTGAACACGGTAATGAAAATTTGAGTTCTATAAAAGTCTTGGCTGTCTGAGTCGGTGTCTGTAGGCTACTGGCGACGCGTACTTCGGAAATATCTGCTCCTGACCTGACCGGCTTTCCTCATTGAGACATTTGTGGTTTTCCTCAGTCCCTCCAGGCAGATGTCGGGATAGTTATTTTAATTAGGTCAATATAGCTTCCTTCCATAACCATTTCAATTCACAACTCGTTCATCGTTTCTAGTATTCAGCGTCACGTATTCTCAACCTAACGTTCAATGAACTACAAATAAATAAACAAATAAATAAATAAATACCTTTCTTACTGTACTCGAAACTGCTTCCTTAAAATCAGTCCTATGAACCAATCAGCTGGGATTCCCCCCCCCCTTAAAACACTGAGAGGATGGTCAGATTTTGATTATAAATCGTCTTAAAATATGAATTAAATGTAGGATCAGGTATGTACCCTTGTGTTAAGATGCCGAGATGATTCTAGGTTTGTAGGAACTTCCTATTCTTCTGGGTAGTAGCATCGTGTACACTTTTAAGTGGAGGAAGAATGTACAACTTAAATCATCAGCCCTGAAGATGCAGTCAGTGAGTTCCTCAGGAACGTTACGTGCGAGTCTACAGATCCACACGGCGTTGTGATAACATTATTTCCAAGGTAGCCAGGACTTTTACAAGTTCTTTTGCCGTGTTGAAAGCGTAACGTTAAATTGGCATTGGTGAAAATGTGCTTCCGTTTCTGGACTTAAAAAACCTGTTTGTGCCTGATGATGCCTATGGTCTCTGTTCTAGCTATAATTAACCTCGACGTGACATAGACCACTTATACTCTGATCGATGTGATGCGGCAGGATTCGTTTCCCACACCCTCGTCATTTCTCTGTCTCTGTCTCTCTCACCATTACTTCCTCAACCAGAGAGTTAGACGGCCGGCATCTGTTGTCGGCCTGTGACAGGTGGATGGGCCTCCTCAGATGCCTAATCTCAAGTATGTCAGATAAATAATGCTTAAAATTTCATGACGAACACTCATCGTTGTAACACGCGAAGTGTGTATTTTTATGTCCATTAATGCACTGTCAGGCGGTTTGCCACCGCCAGCTTCTCACCGAGGAGTCCTGGGTTCGTGTTAGGGCTGTCCATGTGATGAACAAGGGCACTGAGGGTTTCTCCGAGTACTTTTCTCTTCCCTGTCTTTATCTTTCCACTACTGCCCCATATTCGCTCACATGCGCCTGTCATCTGGGGGATGGACAAAGGGGCTGTTGGAGGCTGCAATTTAACAGAGACACAATCTCACCCCATCGCATAAATACAATACAATTCATCGAAAACAATTTTTTTAGACATTCTGTTAAGTAAAAATTGGGGTTCAACTTGAAATGACTAAAACTCAAGAAGAAATATGTGAAAATGTTTCAGATGGGGGCACATGTGAACGGACAGAATCGTCGTATTCCTCATTTTTGCTTTTATTTGTGTGGGCATTTGCTCGGAGCGCACGAAAGCTGATGTGTTCTTGCAGTTAAATGATGTCAAGTAAAATGTGGGTTGAGATACAGGAGCAGGTTCAGCCTGTCAAAGTATTACTCGCGTCTAATGAAACCCAAAGATTCATTACCGTGTTCACAAAAACCCTCATCGGTGCGTTGTACTGACCTTGTATTCAGTTCATATCCTCAACCTCTATTTGTCTAACACACGTTCATTGCATCTACTTTTAGATATTCTTTGTGATCTACTCTTGTGTGCGTTTTGATGTCGTTCATCCGTTCTTTATCTGTCATCCTAATTCGTTTGATCAGACTAGTTTCTGGCGAAGAATGCTAATCATTAATTTTATTGTTGTGTAACTTTCTTCGTTCGCTTTTTTTATTTCGTGTTTCTTAGATCGACATAATCACCTTGGCACTATTTTCAGACTGCATGAAGCACGAATGTCAAAATGCGCTTTGAATCACTCTTCTGTTTTATTATATAACCGGAACGTGAGATGGCACGGAATTGCAAAGAATGTTCCGAGGAGCATTTGTAATATCTTCAGATAGATGTATAATCCAAGTGTAACTAACCTAACCTTTTCCCCTTTTCGAAAGTGAGACCAAGGTTCCGCTGGGCATGACCCTGTCGTCTTATTAACAGGGATCCAGAAGGAAGTTCGTGATTATCACAACGAGGCACTGAAAAAGCCTACGCACGAAGGGAATGCGAACAATCTGATTCGTTTCGTAACCGCAGTTAGACTGTGCGGCGGGATGTCGGACGAAAGGAAACGGGGAATAAAAGTCAAGGTGAAGAAAGAAGTGGTCTCGGATACCTTTTCTGCCGCGACGTGGCGAATGCAGCGCCGATCTGTTACGAAACGCCGCGGCGCTGCTGAGACGGAGAAAGAAAAGACGAAGGGAAGGAAAGGAAAGAAAAGGAGAAAGAAACAAGCGCAGTCGAAGTGAGGACCTTCACTGCTCTCACTCATCTTGTGGCGAAGACGGCAGGATAATATTAAAGTGGACTGCAAAGTTGCGGGAAAGGCGGGAGTGGGCTCTGTAGCATCGAATGATCTGATGACAAATGAATAATGAATTTTAAAGATGTCGAAGGAAGAAGTTATAGCAACTATCATTTTCTGAGAGGGACTGAGGAGAACTGTTAAAGACAACCTCTAGAATACAAAGTAGGAGCGACGTTCACCCAGCCCCGAGTTTTGTTATGGGAAAGATTACGAACTGTTGTGAGTACGGTGATGAACTTTTGTGCTGCATGAAGGATGGGAACTTGACTAGATGAGCGACTATAAGCGACTCAAGGACTGTGCTACTGCAGAGATACCTGGAGTGTTTATAGTAAATGTGCGTGGAGCTCTGCCTCCACTCCCCCATACACCTTCGCTGCGTGGTGCTGGATTAAGTACAAGGAAGACTTTCCGGAACTCGGTTGTGTATCGATACCATCAGCCGTGGAGTGCATCATTAAACAAAACTGAGTTTAAATGGCACAGTTGTCTCACCTTGCCCGTCCCAGCTAAAGACGTGCTCTGAAGCCTTTCCCCAGGCATGATCCACTAATACAGTGGGCATATGGTTGCCTGCCGCTAATGGTTGTCACGTTTGATGCCTGCATCGCAGATCGAATGAGGAAAGGCAGTGACGTACGCCCCTCGTGCTCTGCAGTATTGTAATTTGGTATTTAAATAGCTGAGACGTGAAACAAATGTTACTCTGGAGTTGGCAGAGAAAAGACGTGACCTCTGACTTTACGAGTTATCTTAAAAAAGAACTTTTTTATTACCCTTTATTGTTCGTCCTTGCAGATCCTTTCTTTTGAGCTAGTGACATATTTGTTAAATAAATCAAAAAGAAATTATCACTTGCATGTTTCAAACCATTAAAAATCAAGGTACATTTCGTTGAAGAGAATTAGTTCGGAAAGTTCTTGGAAACGAAAAAACGCGTGACACATTTTAATCAAGAAACCTGGAAGGAAGACAACTTGGTAGACGTAGGAACAGATGGGAGGATGCTGTTATAGTGGATCTTAAAAGTAGGTTGAGAAGATGTGGACTGGATCCAGCTGGCTTTAAACTCCAATGGCTGGCTGTTGTGAACAGTTGATAAAAATTCGAGGTTCCGTAAAACAACAGAGAATTTCTGAACAGCTGATAGACAATCAGGTTCGCTAAAATGATTGTATTCTGTGTCCAACCTCACGTACAATCCTTTGTCCTCTTCTTGGGTCATAACTGTAGCCTTATCTCCTTATATACGTCCCGTCGTAGAATGCAGCTAGCGGGGTTGACCTTTTTTACCCGGGGATTCCCTTTGAAATTGCACAGAAAATTTGTGTTCCTTGGCATTTACGGTCGCACGTCGATGGCCGAACACACGAACACAAACTCACTTACATCGCGCTCGTAACCATTTCGTTGCTTAACACTTCGCAGTGATACCTTCACCACGTGTCATGTAGTAACAGCTGGCTCGTCTCCTCTGCAGATGTTTTTCTTTTTAATCAGGTGTATCTGTTATTCTGTGCAGCACTCACCTTTGTTAAAAGCACGCATCGTCGTCTTTCCTCGTGCTAACTCCGATGTACAATATTCGCTTTGCTGATGATCTTGACCCGAATAATTTCAGTACGTAAAGAGTGGACCAAGGAACAGAAAATAAATGTTTCATTATAAACCCCTTTAGAGATCAAAATTGACGTGAACGCGGGGGTGATGGTTAATTGAAACTCCCCTCCGTAATCAGATTAATACCAACACATAAGAAGGAGAAATTTTTGACAATATTCTTCTTACACCGGGACATTTTTCTGTGTAGACCCACACTCTTTGAGAAAGGTGAGACACAGAAGTTATAAATGGCCTGTAAACGACTCATAAGAGGGACAGATTGATGCAGCCCTCAGCAAAAATATGGCGTAACACACACGACTGGCTGTTTTTTACGCTTTGTACCACTCATGCACAGAGCACCTTTTTATTGGAGGGAGGGCAGTTGCATCTATTCTAATGACTTCATTTCTCTGATCATGTCAGCGTCGTCCTCGTCAGGCGCCGTGACATAAGCACACGACGAGTGATATCGCGGTCCCAGCTTAACGATGCTCTGCCAAATTCCCACAGCGGTGCAGCCCCTACTTTGCATTCGGCTTGCGTGGAGATGTCACGTGTGTGTACATTTATTCAGGCGTCTGCCTTTGGGCTGTTGCGCTGTTCTCTCTGGTATAATTTTACCGACGTTTCAGAAGTGCTTGCTGCTATCGCAAGCACCGTTGGAACGTCATCGGGCTTCTATCACACAACACGGTGCAACATCCCAGAAGAGAGCCATCTTGGTACTCTCCGCATCGAAATTCTGCTCTACTGCCTCGCGACGCATGACGTCG
>NW_019060166.1:272459-303652 GCF_000696155.1 Zootermopsis nevadensis | reverse complement strand
GTGTTTTATGGCTTTCCGAGGCTTTTTTTTCCGATTCATTCTGTGTATTATGTTGGCGTCGCGACGCTCGACGTCGGTTTTCCGGCATCGTGTTCTGTGACGTCGTCCGAAAGGGGAGGTTACCTATTCTAAACAAGCAGCCAAAAACAAAACAAAAAAACATTAGTTTTAATGGCGTTTACCTCCTGAAGTCTATACAAGATGTTCGCTTGTTTAATTCGAACGATAATGTCTGTTCCTGACGTCAGAATTTAATTGCTCGTAGTGTCACGTTTACAGAGGTTCTGCATTTGTTTCTAAACATCGTGTTTTGCTGGTATTAGCAGTGCTTGGTTTGTGTGTGGGAGAGATGCCTGCATTATAAGTCACTTGGCATTTCAATCATTTCACGACTTTTAGCCTACGCAGGGATGTAAGTGAGTCTCCACTGATTCGTATCGTTTTCTCTGTTCATTATTTTTATCTGGTTTCGTAATGACCCACGTCACCTTCGTAGATTGCGTGACTTTCCGTCACACATATTTGTAAGTAAATAAATAAATGCACGGAGCAAAGTCCTTCTTGAGAAGCCAGTCAAGATTTTCCCGGCCTTTTATGGAACCAGAAGGTTCATTATTTTGATCATCCAATTCATGATAGCCGGTTACCGAATTGAGATTCAGAGCCCTAAAAAATCTCTCGAAAGTAAGACAGGACATCCAACCTATAAATTTGAGATGACGAGTCACGCGTTTTCGAATGAGAAGTTCATAGAGCCGATTTAACGTGTCAGTGTATTCGTGGACTCCTTAACTAAGCTGACGAATGTAACACTCTCTCTCAAAGAATTGAGTATGTATCTGGAACGTCTCCAAGGTATGAGCTTCTTTATGAATAGGAGATAAGTATTTGAAAATGTTCTTTGACTTGCAACTAATCATTCACATTTGCCTACATCAAATGAACCGGCCTTGCGAAAAGAATCCGAGAAAAAGCAAGAACATCTTGTGGTATTTCATTCCAGTCTTGTAAGAAAATGATTCAGCATTACGAGTTGAGCTTCTTTTAACATTAATGGGGAATGATATTATCCAACAATCTCTTGTTAGGACATGGTTATGATGTGGATTCTTCTGTCTTATTATCTCAACTTATTCAAGGCAATTATCTTTGAAAATTATTTAGGGAACACAAGATAATTATTGTTGTCTCTCATGTCCTTTGGGAGATTTTATTCGGTTCAAGTCTCTTTTAACACAACTTCGAAGTTACAGGCTTGTCTCTTGTGAGTGAGAAAGATGAACTTTCATGATTACATCTCAGTCACACATTAAATGTGATGCTGTAACGAAGTGGTCCATGGTTGTATGTACACTGTGCCCTCAGAATATGTTGACTCGTGGACCACTGATGTGTTGATTTTTGTACCGTCAGAATGAGTTGGAGTGACTAATCGGAATATTTTATTATATTAATTTATATGGTGAATAATATTATAAACGTGAACGCTGAAAACATTTACGTGATTTTATTTTAAATGGTAGTGCTAACATATATATTGAAGAAATTTTAATTTAATCTTTATTCGCCTCGTTTTAAAATATGCATAAACTCAAACAGCGAAGAACCGAATCCCGTATAAATAATGTTTAAAAATTGAGACCGTACCGCAAAGAAAACACTACACTTCACCATTACAAAGAGAAACTGCTTGATTCTGTTTAAATAAATAATTGTTGCTTATTCTGAGAATCTTACGAAACGCACAAATACACTTTGTGAGCAAAAGACTGATTGTTAATGCAGTGGTAGTCATAGTTAAACATGTGGGCTCTGAAGGGTTTTATAGTTCCACGCGAAATACAACAGTGGGGAATGTAGAGGTTAAATAAAAAGAGTATTGAAAAGGTGCGTTTGTAGATCTTGAGTGACAGTATAATGATCACCAGTTATTATATTTTCAAACATCTATTATTATGTATTATGACATTTTAACATAAGATTATTTCTTTATGAGAAGTACGATAAGATTTCCCAACAGCACAAAGCCATTATAACAAATTATATAGATGTAATTGGGTGAATTATGAGATAATTTTAAATTAAAGGTAATCTTACTATAAATTCTGACGAAATGATCACACAGTAGTCTGATATATCGCATGTTATACCTAGTCACTCTGCTTTCCAATGTATTTGCTTTCACGGTCTACAGGTTTCTTAATTCAAAATAAAATGTTGAATTTTTGCAGTTAAACAATTCTTGTATCGCTTTCTGTAATGACCGAAGCTCATTTAAGATTCGATTTCATCAATACTGATTCTTCAGTTGTCCCAAACACGTTGATAGACTTGGTCCTTGAAGTTTAACACGCGGTACAGTCGATAGCCGCCCATAACAGCATTTCCTTGCCCTCAGTTAAACCTCTTTGCCCAATAGTAAGTTTCCCTCTAATCAACGCTCGGCCCGTATATATGCTTCGTTTAGCCCACGTAATATTGGATGTTTATAGAAATTTTTAATGTTTGAAAGCCTGAAGGCTAATATTATTGCTAATATCAAAGTAAAATAAGTCACACTTTCGTAAAATAATGTCGAAGACGAGGCCTATGAGGCGTTTGATTTTATGTAAAATATTAATTAAATTAAGATGTAAGAAAGGTGATAATATGTAATGGAGAGGCAAATTAATAGAAGTGGTGAATTTTGGATGCTTAATGGAATGTAAAGGATAAGAAACTTATGGCCGATAATAAGGTTAAAAATTGTTGATGTACCACATGAAGGGAAATATTGGAAGACCATCCAGATACAGTGTGGATAATTGGCAGCTGTGCCGCCAGGACCAGGCATAGTGATCGCTCGTAGCGGAAAGGCCGCATTGTGCCATTAGCACAGCCGCCAGGTGTCCTAAGTGTAGAATGACAAAAGACTGACGAAGGCAGAGAAATTGAACAGCTACAATGCAAAGAATAAATAAGACACGTTAAGAAGAGAACGTTAAAGAGGCCTGTCTGTACCTTAATTAAATTATCTAAGTTAATTAAATGCAATTGAATTAGTATGGAAACACTTTTTGTGGTAGTTTTTCTTTTTTCTTTTAAAGTTTTGGCCGAGTTAATACGAAAGAAAAGAATGTAAATTCGGGTTTGATACATCCGCCCTGCTTCAGAGCAACGAAACGTGTTTGAAACAAAGCACACACTGTAGATAGCAGCACGCAACAAGTTGAATCGCTGCACGCGCTTTTGAGAGAGCACATAACTTCAAGCACTTTTGACCTTAATTTTCCTAGAACAAACGCTATGAAAGGAATCCAATATATGTGGCTTCGTTAAACTTACTACAATTACGTATTCCTCCGACACTATAAAATTCAAATAAATAATATACGATACTTATTAATAATGGGGTACTGAAATTACAACATGCGCACATAGTCATTAAATCATAGCAGGCGGTGGAACCCGGATTATCACGCATCTGTGTCCGGCTCCGCAGATGTTATTGATTGGATCACACTCCAGGGAAACCCGCTGGATCCGTCCGTTCAGCTGTACCTTGGGCGGTGGTCTCCAGTCCGGACATCCTAATTAATCCATTGCATATATTCTCTTGTCGGATGGTTGATAGGTACAGCCCTTTCAGTGCTGAGCACGCGATAAGTCGTTTAAATGCATTGGCCGTTCTGGTCTGGATTAGTTCGGGCTCTTAAAACAATGGAGGTCCTACCCATAAATTAGCAGAACATTGTTATTGGGTACATTGTGGAGTATTTGTTCTTGGATTTATTTCTGGTAACTGTTACTTTTACATGTAAAGTAAAGTTTGTCCCACTATACGCCATGTAGGCGTTTGGGGTGAGTGGAGGTATAGCTCCTCTCTTCTTTAACCTCGGCACTAGATTCGAACCCCGGTCGTCCAGCCCGTAGCTAGTCACTATACTGACTGAGCTACCCGGCTTATTATTCCATGAATAGATTTATATAATAAACATTGTTGGTTGATGATCAGTTATTGTTAAGGGATTTTGGGCCTTATTTATGAATATTTATGTTGTTAACCGTTACCATCAAATGATGTTTATATGCTTTTAAGGAATTTTGGGCTTTAATGGATAATAATATAATAGTTTTCATTGTAATGCTGTTAAGGGAGGCTTACTACGTGCGATTATTAAAACATTTCTACAAGGTCAAATTTCTAGTTGCGGTACATGAAATCACATTATATTTTTCAAAGACAAATGTTAGTGTTAATATTTGTTATTTATTTATTTATTTATGTTTGCTGATTTACGAAAACAATGCACTGAAACAAAAGACTGCTCACTTATTCATGGCCTGCTAAGTATATGTTCCTCTGTACAGCGCAGAAAAACATGTTTACGTGTTAACGCTTCGCAGCTTTTGTAATTAAGGAAAGGTAAATAATGAGTTTAATTAGTTGTGGTGCTGTGTTACAGTTTTCAATAAAAATGCGTTCTTTTAGGTACTGCTTTAGATGCTCCCGTTATTCTTGACGGGCAGTTTTCCAGCATCCTGAGTAGGATTTGAAGTTTCCACGGCGGTAAATCTGAAGATGGATGCTGTTTTCAACGTTGTTGCGCTGTGTAGTCTGGTAGAATTTTACCGACATTTCAGAGCAAGGCCCTCTGAAACGTCGATAAATTTCTACCAGACCACGCGGCGCAATAACCCAGAAGACAGGCATATTCATTTATAGTCTTCTGTATTCTTTAATTGCCATTTTAAGAGTGTGCCATGGCATGGCGCATCCTAACGTTGCCGACAGCCGACAAGGGGTAGTCTTCCAGATTGGGGGTTGGGCGTAAGGCTAACAATTCCCAGCCTTGAGAATTATTTCTTTTCGAACGTACTGTTAGTTTCTCAAGAAGGTCTCCGTTATGTCTACGACTTATTCCACACCCTACCTGTTCACTGGGGTGCACCTGAATCCATGCATCTATGATGTGACTTCAGCTGTAAAACGATCCATTCGAGAAGAATCACATTACTCATTCAAACGTCTGTTGTACTCTTAAAGTGGAGTCACTTCGTTTCTGTTCGCATTTTACTTCTTCCAAGTGGCCTTTATCGGAATGAAGAATTCGTGAGTTGACCCGCTGTTGCGTAACAGAGATCTCTGTGACTGACCGACCGATCCTTCACATTGATTGCCGCCTCATTAAGGAATCGTGAAACAGAAAATAACTTAATGAAAACTGTCAATTACATTGAAATCACTTGCTCCTCCAAGGTTCGTTTAACTAAATTCGCACGAGGCCTCGGGCGGAGAAGGTATTCGAGATTTGCCCGCTCATGATAGCGTGAGAAACCTTCAATTGAGGTACAGAATCCAAATAATAATGTAAAGTTCAGGGCTGTCCAACTTGTGATTTTATTACTTGCAACCTAATCGTCATACCATGAAGTAAAAAGTTGGCGTGGTATTAAGGCTGGCTGCATAAATTCAGTACTACTTTAGTGTGAAATGATTGATCAGGTTCGCGCTTCGACCGTTTTACCCGGGGAAGGTCTCCGGATTCGTATCGGGTAGGAGGCTGCGTGATCCACAATGCCGATTGGAGAGCTGTTGTTGTAGGAATTAGGACGGTGAGACCGAGAATTTTGTCAGGACTTTACTAAAATTAATGTATCTTTAATTGTAAAAGGATGTTAAGAGTTGATTGTTTTAATGAATGTAATGTTTATAATTAATTAAACAAAAACTGATAATATCAATACTTCTGAATGAAACACGTTCAGTTTTGTTCACGAAGAATTGAGAACGCTTAATTTTATGTTGTGTTTCGAAAGGAAATTTTGCTGTCACGTGGCCTAAAGAAAGAAATGAGGACAGGGTGCGATGCAGAAGAGAATATTTTGACCCACGTAGAAGAAGAATGGAGAAAACTGCGTAAAACGAGTAACTTCAGAATTTGTACTGATAACCACACAGACTATTATCAGGATTATGAGATCAGGGAAGGGCTGATTGGCGGACCGTATGTTACGAATTGGAGGGCAAATCCTGTGTCCTCGTGATTTCTGCCACCAACGAACCCAGCGTCGCTTTCTCCCGCCCGTTTACAACCGCTGTTCTCACCGACCGTTGTTTCCACGAAAGCGAGAGGTAGTCAATGTTTGCCCAGGAACTATTATACAATTCAGCCTTGGCCGACTTTATCCCTGCCTGCCTCGCAGTCCGGACTTTCCACTTCTTCGTATTCCATCCGTTTCAGAAAATTGGAGCAGAACCAAATCGAACCCAAGGACAGAGGATGAGGGGTGGGTGGCTCTTCACGCTTCGATTACGGGCCTGGTGTAAGCCACAGTTTGCCAGTGAATACTTCGCAAAGGTTGAGATAAGTCAGTGTATTGCTTACCACAAAGTCACACGTTATTAAGTCTCAGCTGATGCGTTCTTCTAGGTTCTGCTTTGAAATAAGATCTTGCTGATGTTTTCTAACGTCTCGGAGGAACGTATCGCCTTCATCTTCAGAGTACTCTTGAGATGTTTTTGAACTTTGCTCCAGAATATGTCACGCAAGAAGGTCCAAAGAA
Organism: Zootermopsis nevadensis; assembly: GCF_000696155.1. The sequence goes on along the minus strand of NW_019060166.1, from coordinate 297,106 downwards.
ATCTAAATGAATTGTAATTAAATAAAGAACATCAGTTTCTGGTCTGCTTTGGTGTTGATTCTAAGGTAGATGGAAACATTAAGATTTCTTCGAAACGCTGGTAATCACAAACCACAAATGTCACACGTTAACTAAGTCTGTAAACATTGAACACGTGTGTGCTTAGCAGGGAAGCGTTCGGCAACCTGGGGTCCGTAAATTTTTGCCTAAGGAGTCCGCGAATTAAGTACATTTTACTAATTTTTTTGTTTTGGGGGTTTAAACTCCTTTCATCGCATTTCTTACGTCAACGTTGCCGTAAACAACACGACGAAATAGTATAGGCTTCCTTCTGTCTGTATTTTAGTCTATTTTAAGAATATATAGGTCTGGGTTCGCGGTGCCAGAAATGTTGAGAAACGCTGCAATTGGAAATTTAACGAGGCCCTATCAACTAAAGCGTTTATCGTCGAGTGATGTGCGAGGACAAGAGAGAGAAAGGACGAAAGAAATCAGAAAGGATAAATGACGATAAAGGCGAAAAGCCAGAGAAAGGAAGACGCTGCGCATTCCTAGTCAATTGGCGTTCTGTTTTAATTTCTCAGTTTGGAGCGATTAACGTGAGCGCAAGGCCGTGAGAATCTGCACCATCCGCACGCGGCCTTTCACTTAACCTTGGTCAAACGTTTGACTCAAACGTTTAAATTGAAATCAGGTCGGATCACCACCGCAGCGCCGACTGGCGTTCCATGTTCACCTCCGTCCCTTCCTCACCCACGTCTGCTCTTGGGACCGCTCCTCCTTTGGTCATTTAACGACTCTGTCTCAATTGTAATGTTACAGGTACAGAGCACGAGTATCATTTATGAATGCGAATATTGCTATACCAAGAAAGTTTTTGAGATATATTGTAATGAAGTTTTGTCTCCAGGTACTAAGAAGAACCACGGAAATACTCACGTTAACCTGTCTCCAGATCGAGGTTCGAACACGGGCTCTCCCGAATGCAAATCAGTATCTCCTGTAGGCCAAAACGTTGAGTACAAAAAGTTCCTTATTATTGTATACGGGAAGAATATTGTATTACAGACTTTCCCTCTTATATAAAATCTTCGACAAAGTACGTCCACAGCAGTTCGAAAGTCGTCGTTAAACAATATGACGTGAAGATAATAAATACAGTTAAACAAATAGCATCGTGTTAGAAGTAGACACATCGAAGTTAGTCTTTACGGCCAATCACTTCACAAATATAAATCGTGTTAAGAAAAGACGCATCTCCGTGACGCTGATAAGATGCCACGTAAATCTGTAAGCCGGATCCAATTATTTCTGGTGTAACGTAAGAAGACGTCTTCGCCTTACGCTTTTCGCTTTCCGTTAAGTTATTTGGTGTGTAAATAATCGGTACAGAACCTCTGTTATTCCAATTTGTTGTTGCCGTTGTCATGGTTACCATACACGGGCATTACAACACAGTCGGGTATGAGAATTATCTGTACAGGCACATTACGAAAAATGTGAAAAACTACCGGAGGTTGATGACAAATGCAGTTAGAAATATTCTTTTAGGACCTGAGGAAAACTCCGATATCAAAAGCAGACTGTAGCAAAATTCGTTTCGAAGATTTATAACTTCATCTGTCGTTACATTTTTGTCGGCTACTCGGTTGATCAGCTGTATTGTTGTTACGTTTTTCGGTTAGTCGGTTGATCGACCATTCGTTCCACCAATTCTTAACGGCGGTTGATGTAAGATGTAAAATAGATCAGTAAACTTTTGTATTTAGCTACAGTAATTCAATCATTTAAGAATTTATTTATCTTTTGAATCCGAAATACGGTCCTAATATCCGTTAGTCGAAACGAAACCCGTATCGATTATCGATACTGAAATAAGCAGGATACTGTTGAGACATGACGATCAGGTGGTTATTCATTATAACTGTCATCACGTAGATAATTTGTCTTCATTATGTAGGCTTGTAGGGTGACCTTCCAGCAAGAAAGTCACGACGCACTGTACTACAATGGTTTCCTCGCAGTTTACAAGGCAACCAAGATGAATCCGACTTCCTTGCATGTCCAAGACCAGCTCTTCACGGAGAGTGGTTTGCTGTAGGACTTATCTTCAGTGGGTCCAGTGGCCGCTACGAACATTCACTTACCAGTAATACGGAAATAACTTGTCCGTCCAGAGGACGAACCGAAGTGGTCAAGACTCCCTGGGTTTCTGCCAAGGTCACTTTTAATAAATTTCTTCCAAGAGCTGAGTTAAATCACTAGCATGGGTACAAAATTAGAAAATTGTTTTAATATTACATCAAGTAAAATGCCCTGTTTGCCGATTAAACTTGTTTTGCGCTAAAGTATGATGATTTTGAACGACCATGGCCGATTTTAACGTACATTTGCTAAAAAGATTGAATATATTTAAGAAATAAATCAGAAGAGCCTGTCTCTTAGCCAAACAAGTATAAATGAGAGTGACGTATAATTCTACAATAAGAATATCGTTATAATTCAGTCTGAATTTCCCGATTAGAGATATCTTACCGCAGATCTGTGTTCCGTGCTTTGCAAAATTCTTTTTGTTATCTTAAGAAATCCGTTGTTACTAGAGTGTGCGTACTTTGTTCTATTTCAAACACTGTTTCCTGCTCTCTCTCTCCTCTATCTCTCCTCTCTCTCTACACATACTTTCTACCGGAGTAATAGATTTTGCCAACACTGTTGAAACACTTATTTACTGGTACGTGTAAAACACTGTTAAATTGCTAACTATGACGCAGTTAATGACTAATACTAGGTCTGTCGATCTCTCATCCATGTCAGCAGACATAAATCAAACGGGGTTTTCAGATGACTAAGTCAGACGTCGAAGTTATTCAAATAAAGAAAAATGTCGCAACAATGTGAGCTTCAAAACGATTTCATAACTGCGACCGTCGGTCTAGCAAGTAGAGGCTTGTATTTGTACCGTAGATGCATTGTTCGTGCCGTCAACTACTAGGGAGAGTATATTTTTTATAAAACAAATTTGTGGTGTCTTCTGTGATATACTTATAGATCCTTTATTTATATTGTTTACTTACGCAGAGTGTACAACCACGACTGCATTTATTGGCTGTAGTAAACGGATGTGACATTTCTGAAAAAAACAAAACAAAATAAATGCTACAGTTTTACCGCCAGATGGCTCTGCTTCTTTTACACGGTTAAAGCAAACGAGAAACAATGGCGGAAACATTTATCATTGCCCACACACTTCGACAGTCAACTTTGAAACAAAACAAATCTAATGTGTATAAACGTTACGAAAGGAAATTCCCTAAGCAATAATACAAATGCACTGTAATCTAAATTTGTCTGTTGGTAACTAGTTAACAAGGTACTTTTAGCTTTGTTTCAGTAAGACATTTGGAAAGGACGTAATAATGCACCAACGTTTGTCCCAGTGCTAAATATTGTATTCTCTCTCAATAATAGAGTGTAAGGCTTCTTTCCTTCCCATGTCCTGTTCAAAAAATTAAATATCATAATACGGCAGTTACCCGAATGTACAGAAACGTTCTTGTACGTCCGAATACGTCCCGAAAAATTAACTGCTAACTGTATTCGTATTTGGTGTTGGGTTATAGTAAGTGGAACAAATTTTTCATGAATGTTATTGGAAGAATTCGGAAATATTTTATTGGTGGAAACTCGGAACATTAATTATTGTTTTGTGTGGGTGTGAAACTTGGTTTCATAGTGACGAACGTGCATAAATTAGGGGTGACGTAGAACACATGACTAAATATCAATAATTTTTTTCAAACTGAGAAAAAAAAGTGAACGGCGAACAGCGAAAATTGCATGATGTGGAGCATCATAATGTGTAAGATTTATCTAATATATAGGCAACGGGTTAAATCAAGGTTGTGATGTACTGGACGTGTATAAATTATGGGTGATGTAATAAATGCTACAAAATTTGGACAGACGCTGCTCGTCAGACATAGGCATAGTTGCAAGAAAAATATAGTAAGACGCTGCTCGTCAGACATAGGCATAGTGTGCAAGAAAAATGTAGTACCATTCGACCAATTTTTACATGAAGTTTAAAAAGTCTTTGTCCATTTTCTTAAAAATCATGATCCAGGAAACCTTCTTATGTTACGAATGTTGTATGAAGTTGAAGGACAAGGAAGGTGACTATTTTGTCTATGTATGATTAGGTTATATGCAGTTTGATGGTATTTGTGATAAATAGAACTAAACACAAGAATTGTTCATTGTAACTAGCTGTATTACCGACTTTCACTCCGGTTTGTACGGACAAAACCTGCATATACAAGAAAATGTTGTGTTAAGGAGGACAGAAGTCGAACGTTCCACAAATCTTACAGGCCTAATCGAGAACCCAATTACAGTCACTTCTCATACATATGTTACGGAGCTCTGACGTATGGGAATCTGCCTCTGAGAGATGCAGCAACCATATAAACTCTATTGTCTCTGGGTAATTCATCATCCGGTTCGTGAGTGGAGCTCCTTACGTTGTCAGATGCAGTATAATGGAGGTAGAGAGACGGTTTTACGAGGAATGAAGTTTTTATAATTTGGATTTAACAGTCCTTTTGCTGTAAATAGAACAATTCTTCAGTTCGCTCGAGACGAGTGTGATCATTCAACACAATGAAAGGTAGAAGCGAATTAAGTTCACACCTTGTTTTAGAATCAGACATTATCCCTTCGAAGCCAAAGATCGTCTAAATAATGTTTAAGGATCCAGTCCGTACCGCAAAGAAAACACGTCATATCACCATTACGAAGATCTACTGGTCAAACGGTGTTTTAAACAAATATTTTCTGTTTAATTTGACGGTGATACCAGATCTACTGGTCAAACGGTGTTTTAAAAAAATGTTTTCTGTTTAATTTGACGGTGATACGAAGCACACAAATACATTCTGTGCGCAAAGTTCATATTTCTATATTGCTTAATGTTAAAGCATGTGGTATATATAATTACCACTAATTAGCAGAAAGACCTTTGGAGACTTTACGATTTCTCGTCCAAACCTCCAGCACATTTCTGCCAACCATCAGACGCGCTCTAGAATGTTTCCAGTGTACGCCATGGTTGGATTGCAACATATTTCATTTCGGAATAAAACATAAGCAATTCGTTTAAAAACCTTGTCTGCGTGTAAATTGTTGTGGTTGGATTGCAACATATTTCATTTCGAAATAAAACATAAGCAATTCGTCTAAAAACCTTGTCTGCATGTAAATTGTTGTCTTTAATCTGGATTAAGTTCCCGAATTTGATATTGTATTAGGATATCGCTGAAGTCAAATGGAGGTCGTTTATCATGGAATAAAAAACAGTGATGATAAATGTTATATCACTTCTTATACGCCTTTGTGTGCTGAAGATCTCATTTTAAACACGCGTGATTTATTTCGGCTTTAAATATGAAAGAAATAGACTCGCGCAGAATTTCGCCATGGCTTTGTTTAAGCAGGCGTTCTGAACGACGTACAGATTGTATTGGAATGTAATCGGATCGTTCACTTGAGCGATATTTTTCATCCTGTTCTCCTGTCCGAAACACCCGAGGAATAAAAAAATATTGCTGCAGTTCCACGTATTACATGTGGGATGAAATTAAGTAGGATAAAATGGGATGGACGTTTAGCACGCATGGGTAGATGAATGCATATAGAGGAAGATTTGAGGTTCTCATTACGGTGGGGATGACGATGTATGTATGCATATAACAGGGTTGAACAAAGATGTTGCGCCGTGGATTCTCACAGAACTTGATCGACGTTTCAGAAGCGTTTGCTGCAACCAGCGTCACAGTTCATCGTACTGGTGACTTTATTAGGAATGCAGTAGATCGAAGTATCTTCAGGATTATTTTGATGTTTTCAGAATAAACTTTTACGACATTTTGAACTTACATTCAGCCATATCTGAGTACCTTAATGTATTATCCTGATGTATGATCATAATAGTGTATTACAAATCATAAAATCTTGTAGACTTGCATTCTCTTCCTTGGTATTCTTTGTTTTAAATGCACCTCAGGGCATGCAAGCGTACACATTGCGTTGCTGTTTTATATTTCTAATATAATTTATTTTCACAAATGCTGTAAATTACTTTATGTCAGAAGCACCTCTTACTACAGGGTATCACAATACATGAAATACTTCTTGTGTTTTTAGAACAAAATTAAAAAGTATTTGAACACCGACAGCTATTATAATTACGTAGCTATCAGAAATGTTGTGTGGCTAGATATTATGAAATTAACTTTACAGTTTCTACGAAAGATTGATTTTGTATGATACTCTAAGTTTTGACAGCGGCCCGCATTCGTCTTGTCGAAGTCGTAAAAATTACCGACGTTTCGGAAGCCCTTGTTGCCACCTTCATTGTCGAAGTGACGTAGAAATTGTATTGGAAAATTTAAAAGTCAATGTAAAGTAAAGTTCCCGGTGTTGGCACGTGTCTTTCTAAAACTGTATTTCAGTAATGTTATAACTCTTAACTGACACGTGGAAGGTAGGTACGTAGTTCGTATTCAGAAGGTCTTTGATGTTCGAATAGCAGTTGGTAGACAGGTTATGTTAAGTGATATCCTCCGAGGGTATTCTTAGTGCAAAAATCGGCCTGAGACTTCCACAACCTCAGCAATTTTTAATTTTCAGTAACCTCACCGTATTTAATTTTGATTATAAATAGCGCCAACATTTGAATAGACATTGTCATGAAAGAGAATAAACATCTAAAGTCAGATTAAAAGGATTATGTGGCCAATAAGCGAAACTTATTCTGATTTATCTCGTGGTTCAGTGTTTGTTAACTTAACCTTCGACAGCAAATACGACAGAAGGGCCCTTCTCGCACTCAACAGTGATAAAAGAAGTACTCTTGAAATGCTGTTACTATGGCAACGGACAGTTGAATAGAAATTTAAGTATGTAAGATTTGAAGATAAGTGTTTGCTACCCTCTTGCGAAGCTTTTACTAAAACTACGCTCAGTCTATGAAAATAAATATGCAAAGAAAAACATGGAAATTCTTTTAGCTATAGCAGCTTTTCATTTCTATGTGGTATTATTAATTTTGGCGTGTATTAGCGTTCCAAAGAAACATGCATTACTTATTCGAAGACACGTCTTAGAACTGGCTTCGTATCCGAGTTTGTCCTGTGATTCACACACACACACACACACACACACACACAGTTCTGTGCGCTCCAAGAAATAGTCCCTTAAAGCCCTTATGTACCAACAAGTCTTTGAAGAGAGATATTTTAAATATGTGCCCATTTTATGGTTTTAATAGTTTGTGGCAAAGCATTAAGCTGAACGATTCTTGCAGTTTAAATGAATTTTTAAGAGTGGAAAAATGTGTTGGAGTAATTAAGGGGCTTGTTCTCTGACGAGGAAATTCCCGTGGCTTGTTACAATGTAACCGAAGACAATAGCATTCTGCGATGTACAAGAGTCGCCTTTGCCTTCTTGTTTTAAATTCCTGAAGTCTGGAAGGAGATCGATTATTTTGGTGTTTGCATTATAAGTTCAAGGAGGAATTTAACGAGAATGAGTTCCTGGATGTACTCCGTTTTACTTCTTAGCTCTTGCGACATTACAAACAAGAAACTGAGGGACAGAATCCAGATGAAACAAAACGAGGTCCGAAATATGTGCTCTAGTTAACAGTTTGAAACACAGTATGTGCCTGTATGTTCCAATGCATTTTGCCAGCAGAACGCATTTACGTGGTACGTATGATTATTTCCTTAAACACCATAAACAAGTTGATCTTTGTAAATGGTGAGGAGTTGTGTTTTCTTCGCGGTACGGAATGATTTCTATTTATTTACATGAGGTTCGGGCTTCACGTATAGTGATCCAGTCTTTGCGACTTTACTTCCGTGATTGAAATTAGTGGTAATTTAAGGCAAGACAGCATTCACTGTTTTTATAAGCATAGATGTTAAGTAGGATTTGAGGTTTCAACGGCATTGAGTCCGAAGATGGCTGTCTTGTGGGTAGTTGCGCCCTGTAGTCCGGTAGAAGTCTACTGCCCTGACAATGAAGGCAGTAAACACGTATGATACGTCGTTAGACTTCACGAAGCAAAACCTAGAAGGCAATCTTCATGTCTAAAAAGTATTTTGTCAAAGCAAGGGAAGATACAAATTCATGCCTAAGTCAAGGCAATAAAATTCCAATGAGTTAGTTTAGGTTGGATTACGTTAGGTGAGGTTAGGTTAGGTTACGTTATGTTAGGTTAGGTTAGGTTAGTTTAGGTTAGGTTAGGAACCTGTATGACCATATTCGTGTCAATTTCATGTCATAGATAGGTCAACTTTACCTCAAGATCAAGACAAGATCAGACCAAAGTATTGAGAAATACAGGCCTCTAAAAATTCCAAGCTCATTTCAAGAAAAATTTTTCCCACCCTTATATTTACCTAACTGTATAAAACTGTGTGTATGTGGGATGGATTTTGATGCGGTCGTCAGAACAATAAGAAATATAAGAATTGTAATAGACATGGAAAGGAGATAATAATTTTGAAAATTTGTTGATAATGCAAAGCGAGAGACAAACACGACAAAGCTAGAATGTGAGAAGTCGGAGGTGAGAGAAAAGAAGTACAAGAAGAAATTATGGAACGAGAATAATGAGGAAAGAAAGAAGCCAAACAAAATAAAATAAACTTCAGAAAGGAGCAATAAAGAATGAAGAGGAGAAGGTGCAGTAGTAGATGGAAAATGTCGTAAGCAAGAAGGAAGATTAGAAGGGAAATAAATCAATAAACACGAGGCAGTAAGGCGAATAACAGGAAGTAGTCACGGAGGAATGAAGGAGGAGAATTATAACAATGAAGTAGAGAATCAGAAGAAATGTGCAGAAGCTGCAGATGGTCCAGGGTTTCATCCGACGGGAACGCGTAAGAAGAGGCTGGCAGTAGTTATGACCGTGTGAACACGACAAATGGAGTCTCGCCTCCAGCAGGAAACAAGTTGCCGCCATTCGTCATGTCACAAAGAATTGTCTCTTTCTGCGGCTACCTGGTTCCCAGCGCTGTAGGCAACAGTGGATCAAGCCAGAAGACTACGTCACTGGTAGCGAAGAAACTGAGCCGATGTGGCAGTTTAAGTTAAGTCTGTTTGCATATAGGGATCTATATATAAGTCAGTTCTGCTTTTTGATGATGGCCGCATTCTTAAAAAATCTGGCGCTATAAAAATAGATGCTTTAAAGAAACAACCATGTCTGACATTTTTCCAGACAAATTGCTATGATAATTTTACCTTTTTTTATTTTATAACAACACAGTTTTGGTATAATAATACTATTAGTTAAGTCACTAACACAAAGTTGTTGTTTTTTTGCAATGGTTGGTGACACTGGTTTTCCTGTTGGTTTCAGTTGTTTATTGTGTGATGAATTAACATCTGTGCGCAAAGTTCATATTTCTATATTGCTTAATGTTAAAGCATGTTGTATATATAATTACCACTAATTAGCAGAAAGACCTTTGGAGACTTTACGATTTCTCGTCCAAACCTCCAGCACATTTCTGCCAACCATCAGACGCGCTCGCCACGGTGGTCTAGCGGTTAGGACGCTGGCCTTGTAATCCTGGGGTCTCGGGTTCGATTTATAACTTGTGTTGGGCAAGGCCGTGGTCTAGGCAACACTGAGTTTTCTCCGTGGCATCCCAACAATTACTCCATTCACACACAGAAGAAGGCAATGGCAAACCACTTCTGGATCATCTGCCAAGAACGTATATGAACAGGTCCCAGTCCAAGAAAAGGATGGAAGAATCCTGTTCATATGGACCTGTCGTTAGACAGAACACTAAATAATAATATAATATTAATACTAAGATGGCTGTCTTCTGGGTTGTAGTCTCCATTGTCAGGGTGATATGGTCCTGATGATGGAGGCAGCAAGTACCTCTGAAACGTCGGCAAACTTCTACCAGACTACACGGTGCAACAACACAAAAGACGGCCAATTTCGGACGCACCGCCCGTGAGAACCTCAGATCCTACTAAATACATATACAAATGTGCAGATCTGAATGAGATCAAGAATGTAAGCACTACGTCAAAAACTAGATCAAGATCCACAACGCGTGACAGATTTAATGTATATTTTATTTTAGGTTAGGTCAAGAGAAAGAAGGATAAAGCGATAAATGAAATGAGGGAGTAGCGAAGATGAAAGAGGAGAAGACAACAAGAAGATGTAGGAGAAAGATAAGATAACAAAAGATGAAGAATGTGTAGATTAAGAACGGAATGTGAAGACACGGAGAAAGTGGCGGGGAGGAATGGAAGTGGGAAGTTGAGAAGTGGAGAGAAGAGACGAGAAATGAAAAAGCAAAAAGGAAACGACAGATCATTTTTGATGCTTGTTATTTCCGTATCTTTTTTCTGTCAGATGCTCGTGTATTCTGTACTTCTCTGCTCCGAGGAGCGAGAAGGACTTGTGTCAGTGTTGCTGTGAGTGCGTCTCTAAGTCTGTAGTGACTGATTGCTCGATCGGACGGTGGAATTCTTCTGCTGTCCGCATAAAACACGTTGCAGCGACACACGCGGCCTCTACTCCGGTGACCGCAGCCACACTTGAGGAGCAATTCGTATCTGTGGATGGACAGCTTCCTGGAGCGTCGTAGAAACAGCCAGCGCCACGCATCTGTGGAATTTCGTTTTATGATCTGGTCCAGTGCGAAAAAAATTGGCAGTGGAACCATGGTTCCGGAGAACTTGACGTAAATACGTCTATACAGAAAGGAAGTTTATATATTGGCTTTATTCTAAATATTTCCTTTATACCCGCTTTAAAATTGAGATAAGTTTGATTAAGACATTGCTTATTCAACTTCAATTAGTTACGCATAAGATGGGTCTGTGGTAGCTGAATGTAATGTAAAGTAATGTAATGTAATGAAATGTAATGAAATGTAATGTAATGTAAGGTAATGTAAAGTAATGTAATGTAAGGTAAGGTACGGTAAGGTAAGGTAATGTAAGGTAAGGTTGATGGCTGTAATGTAACACAACAATGCCGAGTAAACAGATGACGTTTCCTGGGTAACATAACAATGAAGTTTGACGTTTCCTAGGTAACATAACAATGAAGTTACACTTTTTCGTAACACATTTTTGCCGAATGACCCTTCCTCATAGACGTATTTACGTCAAAAATAAATTCCTGGAAGAAATATTGGCGATTTATTTAAATTCCGGTAGTTCTAACAACCTTCTAAAACAGTGGTAATTATACATACCACCTAATTAAACAATTAGTAACTACATTTTGCCCAAACTGTATATTTAAAGGGACTGTATGACTTTCAAGGAAAATCGATATAAAAAACAGCTGTAACCGAATGATCTTTGTAATGGGGAAGATTTTCGGTTTGTTTCAGGTAATAATTGAATTTCTAACTGCTGAAGAGTTGACTGTGCTTAAGTATGCACCGGGTTATTCACTTAGTCAGTAATTAAACTACTCATTTACTTATGTACTGTGTATTCATTGGGTCAATCAGTATCAATTTGTTCTCTCAACCACTCGTCCATTCTTTCATGCAGACATATGGCTCGTCAGTCAATCCAATCAGTTGGACGGCAAAAGCCAGGTTTTAACTTCGCGTGATGACCGCATGTTATTTCACAGTCTAAAAAGTATGGTGTTACTAAATGATGTACGAGATATTATTTTACAAATATATTCTCACCATTGAAGACTCTGGAGATGCCATCATCGTCCCCACCTCAGTTATTTGCACTGTCGACTATAGACCTAACGTAGAATTACATAATTTGGGTGTGCACAGATGCTCGGAATTTTCGTGAAAATCGATCACTCATTTTATCCGGTTTAAGTTTGATTTTTTTTTAAATTTTATAACTAAGATGTAAATTTGTTAGATGTGAAAATAGGCGCTGACATCGCTTGAATATGTAAATGAGAAAGGAAAATATCACCAGTCTTTTATAAGAAGCATGAAAATGATATTTTCTGGTGATGGTGGTGGTGTCTGGTGATTTGAGGTCAGAACGCGGGAAGTTTATGGGGGCACCAGACAAGAACGGTCGATAATCACTGGTTTCAAAAGAAAGCAGCTTCGTAAGTTCATCTCAGAGCTTGTTACATAGCCTTTGTGCTGGGTCTCTGGTTCAGAATTGTCGGGTTGTTCGAGGGTGGTCTTGATGTACGTAGCTTCTAGTTAATTCTGCTCTTTGATCAAGGAAGTTACGAGCACAAGTAAAAGTCGAATAGCGGACAGCAAGATTACTCTTCATGTAAATAAACCCCCCAACAGCATTGCAAAACCATACGGAGAGGACATCGGTCCCTCTTCAAACGCCGCGTTTACTGTCAAGGTCGATTAGGATGAAAGTGACTCACGTCTCGTGTCGAAGACGACTCCTGGAGTTTTGCTTGTGTACGCAAAGATTGGCTGGCTGATTGACCATCTGACCGGCAAACCCATCTGATCAACCGCAAGACTGATTGATCGTCTGGCTGACTGTCTGCATGCCCGACCGAATAACTTTTGGACACATGGCCAAACGACTGTCTGAAGAGGTCACTCGCTAAGAAACCAAGTGAGCAACTGACGTCAGTTAACTTGACCGACTCGGTGGCTTCGACATTCTTCCATTCTTCAAAAGTTTCTTTGTTTTTGACACAGCCATTTAACGTAGTCCACATCCTCGCATCTATGCTTGACGCCAAATTCAATGTTATGTTCCTCCTTGCCACTTAGTCCATTACTGCCTGCACTAGGCTCTGGAAGTTAAAAAGAGTCTGTAGGCTATTGAATGGTTACTCTTGAAGCTGCTGTAAGGGATAGATGGATGATTGCTCAGTATTGTAGTAAGAGGTCAGGGTAGCCGCGGCGCCTTTGACGCTGGCAACAGCTGTCACGCGAATGTGACGTGTCGCCCCGCTATCTGATTTAATACCCAGCTCACGTTAACTTGGTGACAGTCCCAACAAGTTCGCGTGCACTCAGGAATTGAGTGTCTGAATAACTAACTACTGTCTGAATAAATATTTGATTATCTGCATATAATATCCGACCATCTGAGAAACTAATTTACTATCTGAATGAATATCTAACTATGTGTCTGTCTGAATAAATATCCGAGGCACTGCAAACGAACTTTCTACCTGGATATCCGTCTTAGTATCTTACTACACGTTTAAGTAAGTGATTAACTGAATTTGTCCCAAAAGTGTCTGAATATAACATTTAGTGCGCCAGGGAGGTTAGAGGTATTTCTATTTTATAGATGGCATACTGTATTCCTTCATTAGTCGGAGGTTGTTCAACAAATCACAAAAATGCCCTATCGGTTATGGACCCAAAGGTAATTCGCACCATAGTTCTTTAAAATGTCCGATTCGCCTAAAAACGCCCAGTTCAACAACTAGGGATTTTCAGGCAATATTTGTTATTACACGTCTTGTTTTACCAGAACCCCTTTTATATTTCAAATGTACGATTATAATGATGGTGTCTGAGAGCTACTGTTATGCCTTGTAAATTGTAGCAGACACGAAGGCTTTTGAAGAAATCATGAGGGTTTGCTTCATGAAAAATACTACGTATAATCTGAATACGAGAGAGAGAGGGAGAGAGAGAGAGCGCTATCCGAAAGTAGACTTGCCAGTCTTATTTTTTACTTTTTGTAAGTTACTAGGAAACAAATGTTGAGGACGCAAATTCCGGTTAGTGTGAGATATTAACTACATTTGTAAAGAAATAGGAGTCGTTAGAATTTGTATGTACAAGGTACGACATACAGATTTGTCATTTGAACTTTTGTTTGCAAGTAATCAGTTTCATTGCACAAAAAGGTTCAACTTTATTACGAAGTTGGACTTATGACAAATGTACATGTTGAGAAAGCCACTTTAAAAATACAAGCAGGAAGACTCCATCCCCCCCCCCCTTTTCTGTGGCCACTAGAAGCAGCGATGACAGTTACCTTAATGATTTAACATCATCTATGTGCCCTTTTTTGTGTAGTTTGTGGTTAATGCAGTAAGTTCGATTGGTTATAATATAAATTATAGCCTTTCATCTACACCTGCCACTTCATTCGTATACGCTAATTATATTCTTTGAGCTGAACCTAATTGTCGATTGCAGTTCGTGGGTTGAGACATCGGATAGCTTGTAAGTTGTTACTGACGTTTCAGAGCCATGCATAATCTCCATCTTTAGGGTAGAAGTGAGAATGGAGGCTGATGGGAATCAGAGAAAATGGCGGATGGGTAAAGGGGAGAGGAGATGCTGAGTGGCCCTGATGAGGAGGACGTCTTCAAAGAAGGGCCCTACGAGGAACAGAGGAACCTGTTCCTTTCGTTCAGATGAGGCGAATAAAAATACTTTATGACTGCAGTCATCACGTAAAATTTCATATCCATTTGTTCACTCCTTTAAACCAATGAGCAAATTACATTAAATAATGTGACTTGAATTGGAGAGGAATGCGGTTCAAATCTTGGCAAGTTACTCAGAGGATGTGGGCCTTTCGATGCTTTTCTTTGAGTTGTCCTGCATGTTAATTCTAAGCTGGCACCTTAAATTTTATCTTTACACATTGCTTATGCGTTTTTTCCAACTTGCTAGTAGTAATTACCTTGTTGCTTGTTACGTGACGCTGAATAATCGCTGTGGTTAAGACGACGACTTTAAATAAACCAATAAATTATCATATACTTAATGGAGAGTTTAAAGGACAACTTATTTTAATGTAGTTACTTTTAGTTTTGGTCATCCGTCGGATAATATTTTCACCTGTTTTAGCCGACACGGCTTACCTTCTACTCCCAGACATTCACACTTGCAACAAGCAAGTACTTGTCCAATTTATCATGACACCAAGTGTCAGGGAGACACACAGCTACATTTCCTCAGTCCTGTCCTCTTGTTGATTGCCATTATTGTTGTGTGGATACACATCTCGTTGTAAATTATATACGGAAGACGTACCTCAGACTATGTTATTACAATTGTTTGTCAAACATACGTTTTACCACCAAGCTTAACAGGGGTGAGTAAAATGGTATCCGCGGGACATTCGGGTCTCATTAATAATACGGTATTATATCAGTCTGTACTTTTATGTACGCAGGACACAGAAAATATTCTTCTCGAAATAACTTCATGTGCAGTATAAGTTACTTTTTTGCTTCTGTGATTTTTTTATATCCATACAATACGCGATTCAATGCATAAAGCGATATAGTTTTCTTAACAAGACCTGTCACAATGCTTCGACATTGCTGTAAATCATAGAAGAATTCTATTATGCAAAATCCTTTCGTTTCTAGAACCTGAATCTAGTTGCTTCTTGCATTGAATAGAGATTTCAATACCATTTGTGATATTAAAAATTACACACAGGCCAAAGATTGGTATAATTTCAGTGATGTTGGGTTCAATAAAAGGCGGACTATTTCTTAATTAGCTAAGGGACCGTCAGCTTATAAAGAAATATAATTGATGGCTAAGCAAGCTTCTGTGATCTACAAATTTTGTGATTCAGTTTTATTTCTTAATACCCCCCCCCCCAAGTAAAATTAATTGTTCACTCGAATTTTAAATGAAGTAATCGGGAAAGAAACGTCCGGTGGCTTGCGGCGCACGGATAGAAAACTCTGTGGAACTTAAAAGGTGTTGTGTGCATGTAACGACCGCACGAAGTACAAAGTACCTTGAACTAGATACAGTATCTGCGGAATCGGCCTGTGTGGTGAATATGCATGGCGTCTGGTAGAACCGTGATGAACGTCAGTGGAGCGCAGCGGGACCTAACCACGTCGCAACAAGGCCAGAGTCTTAATTGCACGTACCAGAAAATACTATGGCACTGTATCCCACAGACCCCTCATTCTGCAGGAAACACTGTCTTGCACTGACATCTCATATCAGTACATCTACTGCCGGAATTTAAGTTGACTAAAATAAAATGTTACATTTAATAGTTCAGCTTGAGTTTTTACATAGTACAAAACGTGTTGAAGCCAGTTTACATATCATCCTTACGTTTCCAGGCTGATTAGTACGTTCTAACAAGCCACGTCTTAGTTGGAGTGAGTCCTAATATGACCGTCTTCTGGGTTGTAGCGCCGCGAACCCTGGTAGACGTCTACCAGAGTTTCAGAGGTCCTTGCTGCCGCCATCAACAGGGCGACTTACTCTCGCCCTGATGATGGAGGCAGCAAGGACAGCAGGACAGCCGTACTAAGCCACTACTGCCTCAGCCCACGGAATTATTTTGGGATGGGCGTTCATTTCAGTTTCAGGTTCCAGACTCTTCGTTACTTGGGGGCTGGACAGGGTCACGGGATCCTGTCCCTGCCAGGGATCACATTCCCTCGGCCAGTCACTTTGCTGACCGTAGGTATGAGTTGTTCAGTTCATTTATGTAAATCTCCCACGGCGACGGAAGCAGCTGTCTCGCTGCTCGGGGGATGTCTCCGCTTGCATTGGTCCGTGGCATGTTGGACTACTCACAATATTGACCACATGCTGTGTTAAAAGGACATGCAAGTACTGACAATTTACGATATGTCTGATACATAGCTTCTTAATCCTTAGAGTATTGTATTTGGATTCGAATTGAGAACATCTGACTACAGCAAAGCTTCTTCGATTTATATGAAAGTAATAACGTATTCCGAACATAGAAAGTGTCATATGATCGTTGTTTCTCTCGTGTCACGACATTACAGTACAATGTATTTTTTTTAATATTATATTAGAGACGCGATGTCTGTACAGAGTACACTGCAAACTAAACATGTCTTTCAGTCCGTGATACGGAAAGACATCACACAAATGTTCTAGCTCTCCCGTTATCCTTCCGTCATGTTTGCTTGACACTAGAAGACCTCAGACGACGCGCATAAAATTATGCATGTCCACAGATCTTCGTCGTCAGGCGTCCATATACTATTCAATAAACAGAGCATTGTATTTGATTTTAAACTCTTCGAAGTACGTGGTAACTATGCGTACCACCGGCTTTAACATTCAGTAAATTTGTACTTACTCACGAAACGTATTGATGACTTTCGTATGACTCTGAGAACAAACGCGCGATTATGTCCTTTAAAAATCATTAACCAGCTGGTCTTTGTAATGTAGACGGGTTGTGTTTTCTTTGCGGTACGGACTGCGCGCTTAAATATCATTTATATGAATATGTTCCTTTCATGTTGAAGTTAAGAGGTTGAAATGTCTTATCGCTGTTTGAACTGCTTATAAAGTGCATTGAAGATGCGAACAGAAAATTAATAAAACGTACAAGCAGTTAGAGATATTAAATAGATGTATGGTACAAGAAGTAAACAATTTTATTATTTAAGTAGCGTCTACTTTAAGGAATGTACTGTAGTTAGTATCTTAATATAAAATGAAACAAAACGAATGAAATATTGAGGTCTGAGAGATGAAACTTTTGCATTATCTGACGTGATCTCTCCATTATGTATTTATTTTATGCATCGGCTGCAAAGGATGAAAGAGACTGGCATATCAATGCACTGTTCAAGTATCATTGTATATGAAATCCAAGTGACCTCTGCCATTTGTCAAAGAGCCGATGATAGACATTAATAAAAAAAACACAGTTTCCTTAAGTGGCAAATTAAAAATACACGTGACTGTTTCGTTTTTGTCGGTGCGTGCTGTACATGATGATGTGAAGGGATATGCCATGTTTGGTGATGAGAGAAAATGCCACAGAAAGGTGTGGAAGGGGTGTGGTGGAGCGGCGGAGGGGGCAGTGTACTGAAACATTGCCGATGAACCGACCTTGTGCAAGCTTTTCCAGAAACTCTTTCATCTTTGTATGATTTGAGGTTTACGCGGCGGTGAGTTTGAAGATGGCTGTCTTCCGGGTTGTTGCGCAGTGTAATCTGGTAGAAGTTTACCGACGTTTCAGAGGTCCTTGCAAGAAGACGAGCGCGTTACCGCTATGATCCTCATGCGGTATAGAATTTTGTGAAAATGCACAAATTCTTTCGAGTATATTTTTTTATTTCAGAGCGTAAAATATGTCATGACCTTACGAAGTTTCGTAATTTTTATTTAGGTTTGAGGGCGGTAAGTAATAAGTAACTGCTGAACGGATTTTGAAAGTAATTTTACGTAAGGTTTTACAATGTTTTGGGAAGGGTATACATGGCAGCGATGTGTTTTGTGACAACTTAAAGGCAGTGAGATGCTGTATGCTGTAGTAGTGAAATAAAATTCAGAAATTTATCCCATCTCGCTGTTCTTGAAAGCATTTCACGTGACGTAGGTTTCATGATCTCCTCCCATAAACTGCCGTCCACACGCAACAGGGGCAAGTATGTCCTAATCTTTGAGTTTTATCAGTGACTTCCCGGCCCTTGCAAAGTACGTATTAGTTAAGAGCCGCTTTGTAAGTTTGTCGGCGCCTGCGCGTAGCTCATAGTGTGTTTACAGAGTAAAGCCGAAATGAAAATGGATCAGTCATTCATTTCTCTTGGTTCTGTTAATCACGTGATGAATGTAATCACGGTTCATGGCTTCATCCTGAGAATCTTCTTAATTATAGTCGTGTTACGGGGTTAAGGAGAGAAAGTTTATTTATTTCAAATAAAGATTTACATGTATTTGCTATTAGAAAATCTATAAATGATTGTGTTTCGTTATAAACTTACTGAGTAGAAATAAAACGAGTACTTGATGTGTTAATGTACCGGCAATGTTGTGGAGGGAAAGTTTTATAACCAATTACGTGTGTATGTAGAAATGTACTGAAGATTATAGTCAGCGCATAAAATGGACTTTGCAGTAAATCAGCGGCATATAACTTCCATGAAACGGTTTCTAGACAGATGAAAGCCTACATTTTGAAATAAATAGCAACGGAGTTTCGAAATGGTCGTGCAATTGTCTTAGAATTACTTCTTTATTTGTTTTTCCATACTTCGTTTTCTAAGTCTTAAAAATCGTAAAACCCTATTCCCGATCTGTGGATTGTTTTTGATTGTATCCATCGTCTGATTTTTAAAACGTCTTTTAAACCACAGATCAGGAACAGCTCGATTTAGCGGATCCAACAGAATACGAATGTCTGCCCGCCCATAATAACAGCAGACGAAGGAAAATGCGTCCTTCTAAACGTAATGGTTCTTACGTTTTTAAATTTGTTTAGAACTTTTTAAAAGACGTACAAAGGATAAAGACCACAACAAAGAAAGTAGTAACAGGCCATAAGGATTAATTATCATCAAGGCGAATAAAAATCTTAGAATCTTGATTTATTTGGCAACGATCTTTACACAGACAACACTAGGGAGTCAACCAAGTAGGTAATCACAACTGAAAACATGGCGCGCTCTTCGTCGAATTAAACCAGTGAAACTAAACAAGTACTTGCTGAATTCAGTTACCTGAAAATAGAAGCCTCTTTCACCTTCGAAACGATCACGTCGGATGTGACCTGCGTTTCGGTTCAGATCTGAACCATTGTTCTTTAAAGGAGATGGAATTGCACTCTCAGGGGGCAAATGTCTCAAAGCCAGTAAGAATTTCAAGGTTATAGAAATACATGAAATCGTGTTCTAAATAAAACACTTGACCAGAATGTAGGCTATTCCGCAGACAAAGAAATCTGTTTGAGAGTCAATTAACGCCTTTGAAAATGGATTGCCTTGTTTCAGGTGATCGGTGTATTGTATTTGTATTTGTTTTAATATAATCGACTAAGATTGATCACAGTGAGAGAGATAAAGCAGAAAATGCAGTGTTTGAAAACAAGGCAGTTCGCCTGCAGTAAGCCATCACACTACTCGCTTCTTGGCTATATCCATGTTTGTCAGCTCACTTTATCGCAAACTACAATCAGCCAGACGGAGAAGCAACAATTTCCCGTGTTCTCCTTTAAAACGTTCAGATAAGTAGCCATACGCAGCTGATAACAGCGTGTTTAATGTTGGCGTAAGAAGAATAATTTAGGTCCTAATTGGGTCCAAATCGTGTACTATTACAGAAGCGGAATTTAAACTGTGGTTTTCGATGCTGAAGTCATAACTTGTATAGGAGGGACTTATTTATTTTTAACGTCGTACATACAGGGAAATAATCTTGTTCAGCCACGACGCATCTAGTTTAATTGCAACAACCAAGTGACCACAAAACGCGACGTTGTTTCAGGACCTGTTTCCATGGCTACACGACCTCACGGTACCGCATCGCGCATGCGCGTCAAACAGGCGAAACAATGCATTATGGGAAGAAATACTTTTGCTTCTGTTTCCTCACAATGCATTTAATTACAGGCCTAACCTGTTTTCTTTTGAGTGGCCGAGAAATTTATTACTCGCACTGACGTAAAAACGTAAATTGAAGGTGTCTGCGAACAATGTGTTGACGAGAATACTCGGACATTAGAAAGAAGACATGATAGGAAGCTGGAAAGAATCTCATGTCGAAGATCTTCATGGTCCTTGTTATTGATCTGCTGTTATTCTGTCAAGACTGGTGGCGCGGACGGGTCACGTAGCACGCAAGGGAGAAATGAAAGAAAAATGGCCGAAATGTTAAAGGATTGTCAGTAAACCTAAAAAGAAGATACATCTCGGAAGACCAAAGCGTTGATGGTACGATAATGTTAATATAGTAAGGTAGAAGGTTGTGGACTGGATTCATCTGGCTCAGGATTGGGGCGGGCTGTTGAACGGCTTGTGAACGTGGAACAAATCTTTCGGTTTTAGTTCCTGAGCGATTGTTGGCTTCCCGACAGGAAATATTCTTCATGGAATCATTAAAATTATTTTAATTTCGTCACAAACCTCGGTTCTGATTTTTATCACTTTCTAGAAAAGGAACCAAGATAATAGATTTCTTCTGGGCTGTTGCGCCATTTAGTTTGGTAGAAGTTCACCGACGTTTCAAAGGTCCTAGCTCTCTCAATCATCGCCCTGATGATGGAGGCAGCAGCCATGTTCAGACTCACCGCCGTGAAAACCTCAAATCCTACAAGAGGAACCGAGTTGTTGCTTTGTTTGGCGGAGTGTCCACAAAACCTCCGGAGCCGTATCAGTTGCTCTCCTAACACACCCATACGCTAAGCTGTACTAATATTGCCAGCAACTGAATCTCACAGCAGGAAGTGAGTGAATTCGCTTCGTCAGTTCGAGCCCACACAATCGACCAACAGCTGGGGGCTGTGCTAGCGCCAAGGAGAATACACCAAGCGGTTATCGAAATGGAATTTACGTTGTCTGCAAGTCATTGCGGGACTGTGGATCAGCAAATGAAAAGCGAACGTACGTCTCCTTGTTCCGGGCCGGCTACATTGACAAGTGATGCTTCCCGTGGAGAGAGATTTTCCGCAGTTGATACTGTAATTGATACTTGCCATCATTAATCTACCTGTTGGGCCCTCTGTTGTCTTTAGTAATAATATTATTCATGTTTCTTCGTGCACAGCTCCACTAAATATGGCGTATCAACGAGATGTGTTGGAAGCTTTTTCAGCTATCGTAAGGCCTCCTTTATATGAATCAAGACTTTACTATTCATAATTAATCAATCTGATGTATGTTCTGGGATATTTTTCCTTTTTCTGTTTTATAAAAAACTCGGTTATTTCTTTTAACAACATCAGCAATTTGATCGATGTCATGGAGACGCGTTGTGTTTCTCTGCGGTGAGACCAACCTTTTGGCTTCAAAAGAATGGGATATGCGGGGCTTCGTGTGTGAATCAAACTCCCCATTCCACATCTGAGTAAACGGGACGCGCTTTTATATTCAGGACGCGAGTCTCAAAGTTCACGCGCCGATTGACCTCTGGTATCTGAAGAGATTCGAACCAGTCCCCATACAAAATACAGAGTTACAGCTGAGGCCGAACTCAAAGATGCGTTAAACTGCTACTGCTGTTCTTGGCGTCAACATTATCTGCCTCTCGTAAGATACAATTTAATATCTTATTTAAAACGAGAAGCTATGAATAGGGAAAACTGGCGAACTCTTTTTGGGCAGAACAATGGACCTGTCGTCAGACAGAACACTAAATAATAATAATAATAACCCCTCTGTATCCTGGTTTATCAACTGATGGTTTGCAGACCGCTGCTGGCCCGAGGCTTACTTTGCGTTAATCCTCATGTAGGATTACTTTCCGAGATGTGGATGATAGCTGCTAATGAATTGAATAAACACGGTAACAAACGTTTGGTCTACATAAAACGCTGGAAATTTCTTGATTGCCTGATCGATTCTTGGCTTCTTAAGGACATTTCCCCGCGGAGTTAGTTGGAAGCATTTTGAGCCAGCTACTTAAGCCGTTCGTTGGGTCTGAAGGTTTTCATTTGTCGATTTTGAATGATTGTTGCTTCAGAATGAATTTGGAACTGGAACGAAGGTCGATGTCACTAACAGCAGGCCTTAATGGAATATCAATTTGTGTCGCCCTTACAAACTTCAATAATAAGTGAAACATGAACGTGGTTTCGTCTGGTACGAAGCGTTCTGGAATTTTGGCAACATAGAATCACCAAATCGTGTGCAAGAAAATATAAGACCTAACAGAACGGTAATAGTACAAATATGTACATTTTCTTTGAATATTGTATATTTTATTAGAGTCAGTCAATGAAAGAATATTTTAAGCTACAGGTGTATTCTGTAGCTTTGACCTAAGTAAAATATTATACTAAATAAGTAGACTGACTTCATAAGATCAATTTTGTCTGTATATAATACAATATTTGTACAGTAGTTGATTTTTTGTGTTCACTACCTGTCATTATTACACTATGATTTGCTGGTAATAAAGCAGCAACAACAACAACAACAACAACAATAATTCAATTCAGATCGATAATTTTTTGTTTTTTATTATAAGGATTATGGGATCGCACGAAGTGAGTTAAGAAAGTGAACTCTTCAAATTAGCTTAGACCACTCCTGCATTTAAATCTCTGTATCCTCGTTATGTGTTTGCATAAAAGCGACATGGTTGAGGCAGGCCGTAGGCAAAGGAGCATGCAGATTATGCAGTCAGCGACTGCACTTACTGGTGCTGATAATACCAAGAACTTTAATTAGCCTGATGGCCGTAAAGACACCCACAATTTTATCAGAGGCGGCAATCAGGGGCTCCCTCAGCGGGGAAATATATCAGGAAATTAAATGAGCTCTTCTTATGAAAGCAGCGGCTAATGTAATATATACAGCACCTAATATCTCGCCGGAATCACCACGACTCCAATAAATATTAATATATCAATAAAAAAGCTATGTTTGTAATAGGATGTACATACAACACACCAATTAATATATTTATTTAAGTAATATTTCATTTTAATCGTAATCTTTATACCTGAAGGGAAGATACCATTTCGTAGACATGGTATGGATGTGAGGACAATACTAAAATGGAAATAAAAGAAATTGGTCCATTACTAGTCTTTTTATTTTACATCGAGAAGTCATATTGTCCAGGTCGGTTAATTGGTTATCGCTGATAGAACATTTTGTTTCGTAATGACAGGACGATGCTCCTCGTTGTATATTTTTCCATTCTGTTACTTTCTTTTTCATAGGTTCAGACTTTCTCCTCAGAAATTTATTCTCAAACACTCTGTATATAATATGAATATATATGTATCTAGGAGAATATGTGGAGTTAATAAGTTGATGATACAGACTTCATGTTTTGTATTTATGTTCGTAAGAAATCGCCACATACATCAATGTGAAACTTCTGTGAAATGAAAAAAAAAAAAAAAAAGTGGGTGGGGGAAGTAGTCTCCTACAAAGTTAACTTTCGCTGCCGTTGACACACGGAAGTTGCATGTGTCCGTCGTTTGCGGCCTACGTCGTAAAGTGCCCTACGTCTAATCAGTAAAGCAAAGACATTTAAGAATGAGTCACACATTTGTCTTTTCGCTACCTCGGTTTTTTTTTACAGGTATCAGAGATTTCCCACGTGCGGTAGGAGTCTGGAAAAGTGTGTACGTTCACAGCTGAGAATTAGGTAAAATCCACGTGTCAAACACCGCGTCCAGATTTGCTATGGGGCCTATGAACACCTTCATACCTCGTCTGTCTCTCAAGAGGTTCCTTTGCTTCAGGTTTTCTTTAGCGTTTCTTATTCGTTTCTAATTTTCTCAATATAAACTACAGATACAGGTCCCTCCGACCTCCTCTTCCTCCTCCTCCTCCACCTCCTCTTCCTCATCTTCCTCCTGCTGCTCTTCCTCTTCCTCGTCTTCCTCCTCCTTCTCTACCTCCACCTCTTCCCCCTCCTCTTCCTTCTCTTCCTCCTCTTCCTCCACCTCCTCTTCCTTCCCCTCCTCTTCCTCCGCCTTCTTCCTCCTCTTCCTCCGCCTCCCTCCTCGTCTTCCTCCTCCTTCTCTTCCTCCACCTCCTCTTCCTTCCCCTCCTCTTCCTCCGCCTTCTTCCTCCTCGTCTTCCTCCGCCTCCGCCTCCTCTTCCTTCCCCTCCTCTTCCTCCGCCTTCTTCCTCCTCGTCTTCCTCCGCCTCCGCCTCCTCTTCCTCCTCCTTCTCTTCCTCCACCTCCTCTTCCTCCTCTTCCTCTTCCTCCTCCTTCTCTTCCTCC